>JAMFTG010001374.1:0-75127 GCA_023974075.1 Chaenocephalus aceratus | reverse complement strand
AAGCCCAAAACACAACGGAGACCAGGGGACACTAAAGAGTGACGCACACAGCTGGGAGACCAGGGGACACTAAAGAGTGACGCACACAGCTGGGAGACCAGGGGACACTAAAGAGTGACGCACACAGCTGGAGACCAGGGGACACTAAAGAGTGACGCACACAGCTCGGAGACCAGGGGACACTAAAGAGTGACGCACACAGCTGGAGACCAGGGGACACTAAAGAGTGACGCACACAGCTGGGAGACCACGGGACACTAAAGAGTGACGCACACAGCTGGGAGACCAGGGGACACTAAAGAGTGACGCACACAGCTGGGAGACCAGGGGACACTAAAGAGTGACGCACACAGCTGGAGACCAGGGGACACTAAAGAGTGACGCCACAGCTGGGAGACCAGGGGACACTAAAGAGTGACGCACACAGCTGGAGACCAGGGGACACTAAAGAGTGACGCACACAGCTCGGAGACCAGGGGACACTAAAGAGTGACGCACACAGCTGGAGACCAGGGGACACTAAAGAGTGACGCACACCAGCTGGGAGACCAAGGGACACTAAAGAGTGACGCACACAGCTGGGAGACCAGGGGACACTAAAGAAGTGACGCACACAGCTGGAGACCAGGGGACACTAAAGAGTGACGCACACAGCTCGGAGACCAGGGGACACTAAAGAGTGACGCACACAGCTGGAGACCAGGGGACACTAAAGAGTGACGCACACAGCTGGGAGACCAAGGGACACTAAAGAGTGACGCACACAGCTGGGAGACCAGGGGACACTAAAGAGTGACGCACACAGCTGGGAGACCAGGGGACACTAAGAGTGACGCACACAGCTGGGAGACCAGGGGACACTAAAGAGTGACGCACACAGCTGGAGACCAGGGGACACTAAAGAGTGACGCACACAGCTCGGAGACCAGGGGACACTAAGAGTGACGCACACAGCTGGAGACCAGGGGACACTAAAGAGTGACGCACACAGCTGGGAGACCAAGGGACACTAAAGAGTGACGCACACAGCTGGGAGACCAGGGGACACTAAAGAGTGACGCACACAGCTGGGAGACCAGGGGACACTAAAGAGTGACGCACACAGCTGGAGACCAGGGGGACACTAAAGAGTGACGCACACAGCTGGGAGGACCAGGGGACCACTAAAGAGTGACGCACACAGCTGGAGACCAGGGGACACTAAAGAGTGACGCACACAGCTTCGGAGACCAGGGGACACTAAAGAGTGACGCACACAGCTGGAGACCAGGGGACACTAAAGAGTGACGCACACAGCTGGGAGACCAAGGGACACTAAAGAGTGACGCACACAGCTGGGAGACCAGGGGACACTAAAGAGTGACGCACACAGCTGGAGACCAGGGGAACTAAAGAGTGACGCACACAGCTCGGAGACCAGGGGACACTAAAGAGTGACGCACACAGCTGGAGACCAGGGGACACTAAAGAGTGACGCACACAGCTGGGAGACCAAGGGACACTAAAGAGTGACGCACACAGCTGGGAGACCAGGGGACACTAAAGAGTGACGCACACAGCTGGAGACCAGGGGACACTAAAGAGTGACGCACACAGCTGGGAGACCAGGGGACACTAAAGAGTGACGCACACAGCTGGGAGACCAGGGGACACTAAAGAGTGACGCACACAGCTGGAGACCAGGGGACACTAAAGAGTGACGCACACAGCTGGAGACCAGGGGACACTAAAGAGTGACGCACACAGCTGGGAGGACCAGGGGACACTAAAGAGTTGACGCACACAGCTGGAGACCAGGGGACACTAAGAGTGACGCACACAGCTGGGAGACCAGGGGACACTAAAGAGTGACGCACACAGCTCGGAGACCAGGGGACACTAAAGAGTGACGCACACAGCTGGGAGACTAAGGGACACTAAAGAGTGACGCACACAGCTGGAGACCAGGGGACACTAAAGAGTGACGCACACAGCTGGAGACCAGGGGACACTAAAGAGTGACGCACACAGCTGGAGACCAGGGGACACTAAAGACTTCAGGACCATCTGTCTCTGTTGTTGGAAACTAAAATGTGTCATGGTGTTATTGGAACAAAGTGGTCACATGACCCGTGATGTCGCTGCAGACCTGCTGTGAGCTAGCTAGCTAACGTAGCTAACCCAGTGATTCCAGTTATGAGACGACTCACTCCGAGACCGTTGTCCAGCATCATAATGCAGATGCTCCTTCATGTCTTCTGGAACAACAGGGACACATGGAGACACATGGAGACACATGGAGACACATGGGGACACATGGAGACACATGGGGACACATGGAGACACATGGGGACACATGGGGACACATGGAGACACACGGAGACACATGGAGACACACGGAGACACATGGAGACACACGGACAGAAGGAAAAGTGAGTTATTATAATATGAAGATTTTAGTTCCAGTTTGTCCTTGAAAGAAGTGAAAGAGAGACAAAGCACGGCCTTGTGCAGCGAAGGCATCGGGACACAGAGGAGCTGTGTGTGTGTGTGTGTGTGTGTGTGTGTGTGTGTGTGTGTGTGTGTGTGGTGTGTGTGTGGTGTGTGTGTGTGTGTGTGTGTGTCACATCCCCCATCCTCCACACACACACTTCTATTCACTGATGCGTCAGTGGAATTCATGCATTCATTCATACACACAAACACTCACATTTAATACTTCTGCATCACTGGAACTCTTGGACACACACGCACACACACAAACACACACACACACGCACGCACACACACACACACACACAAGGAGCTTTCACACGACTGCAGTACAACACACGCTCACATGTCAGAGAATGTCCTGTGTGTATGATCTATTTGAGAATTTAAAAAGAATACAATTATTTGTTTGACCGTTTTTTTTTAAACGGTCAAACAAATAATAAGTAGCATACGTATTTTTCACATAACACTTTTATTTTATAAGATTTGTAATAAATGTACTTACAATTATTTTATTATATTATTTTACTTTGAATTATTTAATTGTTTTATTCTATTTTTTGCTAATTGTCACAAACACCAGTTCCTCCCGTGATAAATAACATATTCTGATTCTGCAATACGTGTTATAAACAGGCTCATCACACACACACACACACACACACACACACACACACACACCAGCTGCATGTTCTGCACTCCAGGGGACCGTTAATTAAAAACTGAATCAATGGCTGTTTCTCAGCTCTGTGGAGGCTCGTTGTGTCTCACACACACACACACACACACACACACACACACACACACACTTGTCTGTGTCACTCCTGTGATTGGTAAAGCATGATAGATGGCGTCCAAAGAGGTGGTGGGTCAACTGTAGGTCAGTTGCATCTCACACACACACACACACACACACACACGCACACACGCACGCACGCACGCACAACACACACACACACACACACACACACTGATTGAAAGCTGCGTGTAAATAACAGCCTCAGCAGATGATGCGTTCAGGGACCAGGTGCAGATTTGATTCAGGCGTCTCATTAAAGCAGTCCCGAGCCGCTGTTCGTGATGCAACCCAAGACCATCCTCTCCGAGTGTGGTCTGATAAGACGTGTGTGTGTGTGTGTGTGTGTGTGTGTGTGTGTGGTGTGTGTGTTGTGTGTGTGTGTGTTGTGTGTGTGTTGTGTGTGTGTGTGTGTCCTTCCCTCCTTCTTCAGGTGAGGAGAGAGCAGACACAAAGCAACATGGCTGTGTTATCGTCAGATACACTTTATCGGGAACTTGGTTTCCCACTTTGAGAAACTGCTCACACGGAGGTTCAGGATGGGAGGGGCTGTTCCCTGCTCTGTTGCTCAGACGAGGCGCGCAGGTTAACTGCAACAATCCAGAATCACACGGAGCAATCCCATTGGCTCGCTGTGGAGGGAACCCTTGCTAACTTCGGGACAAAAATACGCCATCCCTGCACTGTTTTAAAGGTCTCCTATTACACTATTTTAGGCATTACAGGTCTCAGATATATAAAAAACATGTCTCTGAATACCAAACAGATCATTCTGGCCCAGTGTTTCTCAAACTTTTTCTTTACCAAGGACTTAACCAATAAAAAAACACTCGCGGACCACCTAACTCCACAAATATCCAAAGACACATCGTTTTTTACAAATCGCCTGAAAATGGTACAAACAAGTGGCAACATGTGTGATGAAGGTGTGGCGCTGGGCTATATCATGCAATCTAAAGTGAAACTTAACCTCGCTCCATTGCGGAGATATTCCCGCGAGAGTGCGGAAAACTTAAATGCATTTATTTATTTCAAATGTGAAATTTTACCAATATACTCACGGACCACTAGGGGGCGCTCACGGACCACCAGTGGTACGCGGACCACCCTTTGAGAAGCACTGTTCTAGCCTCATATCAGTACAGGTTAGCTCTGAGTGTTCGCATGCTAATATAAACACAGACCGTATTACTTCCAGAACAGTCTCATTGTTTCTGACAGCAACGTTTCTGATTGGCCCGTGGGTTTAAAGCCCGCCCACATTTTAAGTAATGTCGTCATGACGCAGCAAATCTGGATCAGCTCCGTTGTTCCCCGTTTTTAGAGACGTGGGTACGGAGGAGAAGAGAGAGGGGTGTATTTTCTGACACTTTGTGAGTCTCCTGACACACCGGGGACACACAGGGACACACCGGGGACACACAGGGGACACCGGGGACACACAGGGGACACCGGGGACACACAGGGGACACCGGGGACACCGGGGACACATGGGGACACATGGTGATGTAGAACAGACATCAGAAAGTTCATTTTGCACAATAGGAGAGCTCTAAAGAGAGGCAGGGATTTGTCGTTTGTTCTTTTCGATCACCCCCTCCCCGTCCTCTCCGGCCTCAGAGACTAAAGACTGGCTGTTCCCGGGCAGATCATGATTCTCAGAACATGCAGGGGTGAAATGGTTCAATCATAACTGGGTTTATTTGTTTATTTGGTTTGTTATGTTATCTTTTCTTGATTACCCTTTACCGCTTTCGTGTGTTTATTTTGTTTTGTAATGTATTCTTTAAGCTAAAACATATATATGTTAATGATGGAGTTTTTGGGAGAAGGGGTGGGATTAAATAAGTGTAAACTCCTTCCACCCCTTTTCAGATGTTTCATTAAGTCGATCATTGGTTTAGACATCATTAAGATATATAGTAACTCAGACATGCTTTTGTTTATCAATTTGACACTGATTAAAGGTCATCCTCTTCTCCATGTCTCTTCCACATCAACATGTGTCCCCTCTTCTTCATGTCTCTTCTCCATCAACATGTGTCCCCTCTTCTTCGTGTCTCTTCTACATCAACATGTGTCCCCTCTTCTTCATGTCTCTTCTACATCAACATGTGTCCCCTCTTCTTCATGTCTCTTCCACATCAACATGTGTCCCCTCTTCTTCATGTCTCTTCTCCATCAACATGTGTCCCCTCTTCTTCATGTCTCTTCTACATCAACATGTGTCCCCTCTTCTTCATGTCTCTTCTACGTCAGCATGTGTCCCCTCTTCTTCATGTCTCTTCTACATCAACATGTGTCCCCACTTCTCCATGTCTCTTCTACATCAACATGTGTCCCCCTTCTTCATGTCTCTTCTACGTCAGCATGTGTCCCCTCTTCTTCATGTCTCTTCCACATCAACATGTGTCCCCTCTTCTTCATGTCTCTTCTACATCAACATGTGTCCCCTCTTCTCCATGTCTCTTCTACATCAACATGTGTCCCCTCTTCTTCATGTCTCTTCCACATCAACATGTGTCCCCTCTTCTTCATGTCTCTTCTACATCAACATGTGTCCCCTCTTCTTCACGTCTCTTCTACATCAACACGTGTCCCCTCTTCTTCATGTCTCTTCTCCATCAACATGTGTCCCCTCTTCTTCGTGTCTCTTCTACATCAACATGTGTCCCCTCTTCTCTATGTCTCTTCTACATCAACATGTGTCCCCTCTTCTTCATGTCTCTTCTACATCAACATGTGTCCCCTCTTCTTCGTGTCTCTTCTACATCAACATGTGTCCCCTCTTCTCTATGTCTCTTCTACAAACATGTGTCCCCTCTTCTTCACGTCTCTTCTACATCAACATGTGTCCCCTCTTCTTCATGTCTCTTCCACATCAACATGTGTCCCCTCTTCTTCACGTCTCTTCTACATCAACACGTGCCCCTCTTCTTCATGTCTCTTCTCCATCAACATGTGTCCCCTCTTCTTCGTGTCTCTTCTACATCAACATGTGTCCCTCTTCTTCATGTCTCTTCTACATCAACATGTGTCCCCTCTTCTTCATGTCTCTTCTACATCAACATGTGTCCCCTCTTCTCCATGTCTCTTCTACATCAACATGTGTCCCCTCTTCTTCATGTCTCTTCTACATCAACATGTGTCCCCTCTTCTCCATGTCTCTCATACTTCAACATGTGTCCCCTCTTCTCCATGTCTCTCATACTTCAACATGTGTCCCCTCTGTGGAAAGAGACTCTGAAAGTTTCAGGAACAAAGATTCTTTCTCTTTTTGATCCATTTCTATAAAAACCTGTCTGAAAATGAGCTGATCAGATTTTGGCCACGTTATGATGTCATAACGATGTTTTGTCTTGTGTAGCCATTAGCCAATCAGCAACAAGGTAACCCCCCCCCCCTTATCACCTCTCTCCTCTAGAGTACCATTGAGTTCTTTGTAACCCAATCTCTCTCAGAGGGGCGTGGGGAGGGGCTCCTTTTTTCATCTAAAGTCACAGACAGAGAATCAGCACTTTGGAAACCGGGCTGAAACAGAGGGGATTATGGGTAATGCTGCAATGACCTGTTTGGTGTTTCAGCCAATCAGAGAGAGGCTCTGTATATCTCTGAGACCTGTGATATATTGATGAAGAACAGTGTGATAGGGACCTTTAAGTTTGTATAGAATAATAATGCTCATGTTTCATTTCATATTATTTGCATTATTGTTTTACACGTTAGAAATACAGATGGATTCTCTGAGGCTCAGTGCTTCAGAAAGCGGCATCTCAGCTCTTTGACCCAGATCCAGCCCGAGTGCATTAGTCATGAGGAGGCGGAGCTTCTGTTCAGCAGCATTATTATTATCTGCCTGACAGGAGAGAGAGCCACACTTCCAGGAAAGCCAGATCCCTGCTTGATGTTTGCTGGCAGAGATAACAAATGTAAATCCACCTCTGCGTATTCCTGCAGCGAATACTGAGTGCCCCCCCCCCCCTCGCCCCTTCCCCCGCTGTGCATCGACAAGCGGCTTTCTAAGGCAAGCATGACACAGAAACACAGCTAAGGAAACAAAACATTAAATCAAAAGTGTTTCATGCACTTCTTCACAAAAGCACGTATGTTCCTGACAGAAAGGCAGGAAAGAGTTCCCCCCTGCTGTGTGAGCTTCTATACCTCGGTTTATCAGAACATGATGAAGATCATGATGATGATGATGATGATTTGAGAACTGAGCAGACATCTTTAAAGCTTGTGGCGTTGTTGAAACCCCGCTGTGATCTTAGAGCTGCTTTCTATACAAAACTGAAGCAGGCAATAGGCGCTTTCACACCGGATTACTTTTCCTCCCGAACTAGGCCGATAGGGGGGAGATTTGGTTTCACACCAAAAAGGATCTGGAACCAGTCCCTAGTTCGCGCAAACCTTTTCACCCCCAGATCGTCCCTGCTAGAGAGGTGGTACTTTCCTGGGGAGGAAATGGTTCGTGGGTGTGGTGTCGGCCACACTAACAATTTCTGATTGGCTGGGCGAATTGCAAACCACGCCCCGTAAAACTCCGAAAAGTTTTGTGAAGCCGCCATTGTATTTGCTTGCATTAGCATTATTAGCATTAGCATTAGCCCAGGCCAGCGCACCAACGGAGAGAGAATAACTTATGGCAACACAAAAGAAAACATGGGATCGGTGCAGATGAGGAGGTGTCGGCGCTCTGGCGATTTACTCGGAAGACGCGACCCAGCAGCTTCTACTGAAGCCAGTCCCCAACTCCGGGGACTCCAGGACTTCGGGTGGCAGTATACGCCGTGAAGTTGTTTGCGGCCTGCCAGTAAACCCAAAGCAGAAGAAGAAGAAGTGACGTCTGCGGCTTCATTTGCCTAATCCACCCTCAGGGACTTATTCCAGTGAGAACGCGATCTGCTAGGACAGTTCCAGGGACTAAAGAGTTCCAGGGACTAAAGAGTTCCAGGGACTAAAGAGTTCCAGGGACTAAAGAGTTCCAGGGACTAAAGAGTTCCAGGGACTAAAGAGTTCGGGGAGACTAAAGAGTTCCAGGGACTAAAGAGTTCGGGGAGACTAAAGAGTTCCAGGGACTAAAGAGTTCCAGGGACTAAAGAGTTCCAGGGACTAAAGAGTTCGGGGAGACTAAAGAGTTCCAGGGACTAAAGAGTTCGGGGAGACTAAAGAGTTCCAGGGACTAAAGAGTTCCAGGGACTAAAGAGTTCGGGGAGACTAAAGAGTTCCAGGGACTAAAGAGTTCGGGGAGACTAAAGAGTTCCAGGGACTAAAGAGTTCCAGGGACTAAAGAGTTCCAGGGACTAAAGAGTTCGGGGGGACTAAAGAGTTCCAGGGACTAAAGAGTTCCAGGGACTAAAGAGTTCCAGGGACTAAAGAGTTTGGGGGGACTAAAGAGTTCCAGGGACTAAAGAGTTCCAGGGACTAAAGAGTTCCAGGGACTAAAGAGTTCGAGGGGACTAAAGAGTTCCAGGGACTAAAGAGTTCCAGGGACTAAAGAGTTTGGGGGGGGACTAAAGAGTTCCAGGGACTAAAGAGTTCCAGGGACTAAAGAGTTCGGGGGGACTAAAGAGTTCCAGGGACTAAAGAGTTCCAGGGACTAAAGAGTTTGGGGGGACTAAAGAGTTCCAGGGACTAAAGAGTTCGGGGGGACTAAACAGTTCGGGGGGACTAAGTACCGGGGACAAAGTACGGCAAAGTACTTGGTGTGAAAGCGGCTAATGTAACCAAAACTCATCTCAGGGAACCAAAGGTCTACATGCATGCATGGGCGTCGCAGCCATTTATGAGGGTGGGACAAGTCCCCCCCACTTCTTCAAATGATTAGTTTAGGCCCCCCCACTTCTACCATGTGGAAAGTCCGTGAATCGGTCTCTCCACTCGCCGCACTCTGTAGAGCGCTGTGTCAGAGCTTCATATCAAATCCATCCCACTTGCTGATTGAGAGAAAGCCCAAATCAATGAAACTCGTTCCATGTTTTCACTGCTGCTTCGCACCAAGGCAGATTCTCCCATAGCGCGCGCATGTTCAAGGACTGTTGCCATAGGTTGACAGCTCAGATCTGTTGTATGAAGCGATGCCGGTAGCGGAGGTAAGGCGCACCCACCAAGTGTTCAGGACATTGTTAATACAGCGAAAATCAAAGCTGACGATCTCTTGGTTTGATATGTGTTCTCCCCCAGACAACATGGACATAAGAACACTTCAAAGAAGAGGAAAGGAAGTCTTCAGCTGTAGCAGTTCATCAGTTAACAGTGATGGCGGCGGAGGAGTTTCGTATGCCATGATAGAGAGATACAAACACTGAATAGTTCAGATGAGAAAAGGCATCGAAATGCCAGGTCACTAGTATTATCATGTGAACAGGGAACATGGATAACCCATCGCTCTGGGCTCATGAACACCATGACGTAGAGACGCAGTCAGTGTGTTTCACTGAGCCTCAGTTCCATGAGAGATTATTTTCATGTGCATTATGTTTTAATTATACTTCTTATCATTCAGAAGCTGTTTGTGTGTGTTTATGTTTTACTGAGTGCTTATCGGCCATTTCCACCCCAGTGTTCAGTTAAACTGTTTATTTTCTGAGCACATTACAGACTAGCTAATATTCTGCTGCTTGGGGCTTTGAGTCTTCAGCAGGTCCAATGTCACAGACTGGGACTTCCTTTAGAGTCAGTTGTGTTTCATTCAGTAGACTTGTTATGATTCAATCTGAAAGAGGACCACTGCTCAGTACGCAGTGATCACTTCACCACCTCTCTTGACTTCTAGGCGCTTGAGAGCGAGTCAGAGGCAGAACAGGGACCGTGGAGAGAGGTCCGTGCTGAGGGGAGCGATGAAAGGGAAATTCATTTCATTTCAACCTTTATTTACCCAGGTGTATCCCATTGAGATCATTGATCTCTTTTTCAAGGGAGACCTGCTATGGTACATGAAATGACAGTAAGTTGTGATGTGGACTCTCATCCAGAGTGCTGAGGAGATCAGTGGGATATTGAACAGGAAGCATTTCAGTCACGGGGCGTCATGTGACCATACAGACGGAAGAGCAACATTTAAGTCAATGATACCATTCCGGGAACTTAACATCCGTATGGAGTCAGATCAGTCTCAGTATTAATAAATGCTCACAGAAGGATTCACAAATGTATTTTGCGATTTATATATAAATGACTCTCCACAACAATATCTCTCAATGCACTCGCAAATATTTATTGTTGTATATAAATGTACAAAAAACAGGCATTTAAACTGCTTTTTTATTAATTCAAAGACGGGTCAGAATTAATAATCAAATATGTTTCCTTTCTTTGCTACTGGATGAAATTACAAAATGTCCCCATCATTTTCCTCATGCTCGTGTAGCCACAGGAAAGTATCAAACCACCATCTACTATTTTTTTTTTCGTGGGGGGAGGACCCCCACACCCCCCCTTAAGAAATGTCCCCTCCACATTCAGGATGCTTCCGACACCCATGGACTACACCGAAACAAAAAGGTTGAATTGTCATTTCTTAATTATATTTATAATTTCAGCTTAACTATTTTGAGTAGAATTGACTCGATTGTTAGTTTTCATTTGAAATAAACCCATATAATATCACCTTAAAGAGGCCCTGTATGTTGTCTGTGGTCCTCCCTCTCCTGTAGCGTGTTATATGGTGCATGTAAACGGTCTGCAGAGGCTCAAATCCCTGAGTTTCTCTCCCACACCCCAATACATTCGCCTGTATGTCTGAATCATACGTGAATGAGTCATGTTAGTTAAAGTGCATTGTCCCTTCCTAAACTCATCAACACACAGGGGAGAGCGTCGCACTCACAGACAGCCAACACACAGGGGAGAGCGTGGCACTCACAGACAGCCAACACCACAGAACAGCCAACACACAGGGGAGAGCGTGGCACCCACAGACAGCCAACACACAGGGGAGAGCGTGGCACCCACAGACAGCCAACACACAGGGGAGAGCGTGGCACTCACAGACAGCCAACACACAGGGGAGAGCGTCGCACTCACAGACAGCCAACACACAGGGGAGAGCGTGGCACTCACAGACAGCCAACACACAGCGGAGAGCGTGGCACTCACAGACAGCCAACACACAGGGGAGAGCGTGGCACTCACAGACAGCCAACACACAGGGGAGAGCGTCGCACTCACAGACAGCCAACACACAGGGAGAGCGTGGCACTCACAGACAGCCAACACACAGGGGAGAGCGTCGCACTCACAGACAGCCAACACACAGCGGAGAGCGTGGCACTCACAGACACACACAGGGGAGAGCGTCGCACTCACAGACAGCCAACACACAGGGGAGAGCGTGGCACTCACAGACACACACAGGGGAGAGCGTGGCACTCACAGACACACACAGGGGAGAGCGTCGCACTCACAGACAGCCAACACAAAGAGTCCCCCCCGCTGTGAGACCAACCAGCTCAACCTCCATATTTCAGACTGCATCGAGCACACAGGGACTGCTTTGTCTCCCCCCCCCCCCCAACCACACAACAAAGAGAAGCTTCATAACTAGTCTTGTTTCACAAGGCGTGCGGAGAACCCGTCTTCAGATCGGAGCTGCGTCACGGAGACGAAGTGGAGATAGAGTTCACAGCGGGAGATATGAAAACGTAAATATGGGATAAATATTGTGGGTTTTTCCTTGTACGATGTGAGGGTCTAAGGACAGAGGGTCTAAGGACAGAGGTCTAAGGACAGAGGTCGAGGACAGAGGGTCTAAGGACAGAGGGTCTAAGGACAGAGGGTCTGAGGACAGAGGGTCTAAGGACAGAGGGTCTAAGGACAGAGGGTCTGAGGACAGAGGGTCTGAGGACAGAGGGTCTAAGGACAGAGGGTCTGAGGACAGAGGGTCTAAGGACAGAGGGTCTAAGGACAGAGGGTGTCGTATTGTCATACTGATATTCTGTACTGAGACAAATGTAACATTTGTGATATTGGGCTATAAATATACATTGATTGATTGATTGATTGATTGATTGATTGATTGATTGATTGATTGATTGATTGTAATATGGTGCCAGAACAGAGGCACATCTACAGATAACACACTCCATTTCTCTAAGACACACACACTAGATGCTCTCAGTACAGCACCACAACTCTGCACACACACACACACACGCACACACACACTAGGGCTGCTCAATTAATCGTATTTAAATCGCAATTACGATTTTGGCGTGCAACGATTATGAAAACCACATCATCGAAATAAAGCGATTATTTATTTTAATTTATATTATTATTTATAAAAAAAGAAATATTATTTGTTTTATTGGTTTTTTAATTGAATTATAAAGTTCAGGGTAATCAACTGTTAAAAAACATACTACACCTTTTTTCTTTTCAATACATTTATGTTTTCAAAGTAAATGGATAATCGTTTTTAATTATTGACCCAAATAATCGAGATTATGAGTTTTGCCATAATCGAGCAGCTCTAACACACACACTAGATGCTCTCAGAACAGCAGCACAACTCTGCACCACACACACACACACACACACACACACACACACACACACACACACACACACACAATATGTTCAAGATTCCAGGCTTTTATTGTCATGTGTACATACAGTAGCTACAGCGTACACATTTACTTGTATATGAAACTATTCTGCACTATTTCTACTATATTCTTTTTTATTGTATTTACTTGCACTGTTGTGTCTGTGTTATTGTGTTGCTCTGCTGGAGCAGCCTGGGACCTCAGATTGTAATTGTCATATATACACTATAGCTGTGGACAAATGACAATAACACACAACGAAATATGGATATTATTGAGGCTCAATCTGTTCCATGAATTTGACTGTACTTTGAGTTTTCAGTTGAGTTGTTATAAATCCCTTGTCCTGATAAATGTGCTGGTTTTATATTTTATAGAATTGATTATTGAAATCTGGCATAAATCATCTCTCATGTTCATGTTGTGTATGCATGGTCCCTGTTCTCTAAAGTGAAGCCAACTGTCTCTGTTGGGGAAACGTGGGTCGAATGCTTTTTGTACGACTGCCAACAGAGACGGTTCTGATGTGTGCAGAGAAGGCTGTGAGCTAATCAGGAAGTAAACACAGAGCATCACTCTTTCCTGTTAAGACACGGACACACCAGGCCGATTACCGGCGTCGGTGGGCGTCGACACGCACCTACTCAGATTGGTGTGTCCCGCACCGTCGGGTCTTTTCAGCCGAAAGATTCAACATGTCGAGTCGGTGGGCAGTCGGCCAAAGAAATCACTCTGATTGGCTGTTCAGCTAGCGAATCAGTGCATGAGAAGCGAAACGGTAGTGAGGGACCCAAACATACGATTAAGAAGGCAAATGTGAGATTTCATTGAACTCCAGCTCTCGACACAGGTTCGGGAAAGCCCCGTGAGCTCCTCGCTGTAGAGTGAAAATGGAACGCACGCTATTTGTTGTTTGTTTATATTTCTCTCAGTTATCGCACAGTCTGTCTTCCGGTTGCCTCTTTTGAATGACGAATACACACTGCCGCCGCCTGCTGGTAAGGAGAGGTATTGCCACTCACGCATGCGCAGTGTGTACGTGCTACTGAAGTCTTTGCGGTGTGTTCCAGTGCGACACATGGCCGAGACGCAGAGACGCGAGGCGACGCAACAGTCGGGCCCGTCTGTGTGAGGTCTTTGGTGTCAGTTTGGTGTGTCCGGGCCTTAACATGTCTTTCACCTTCAGTCCACCCTTAACTTCCATTAATTACGATGCTAACATGCTAACAGGCAGTCTGATGACCAGCGTTATAAAGAGGAGAGTGTGGAACAGTTTGCATTCATCTGTGAAACCCCCGAAGAGAATAAAAACAAGAGACTGGGAGAAATCTCTCACTAATTAATAGGTGTCTGGATTTCAATTAACGCTGACCTCGATTTCTGTGAGGAAGACGGGAAACAAGAGAGGATGAAGAAGATAAGAATAAAGAGATTAATAAGAGAAATATTCAGAGGGTCCGGCGCTCTGCTGATGAACAGTGGCTCCATTCTCCCTCAGTGTGTGTGTGTGTGTGTGTGTGTGTGTGTGTGTGTGTGTGTGTGTGTGTGTGTGTGTGTGTGTGTGTGTGTGTGTGTCACAGATAGCTATGGTGCATTCCTCGATGCTAACAACAGCAGCTCTCTCTCTCTGTCTGCACCATAAATAGGACATTGCTCTGAAATGTAAGTATGCCACACACACACACACACACACACACACACACACACACACACACACCCTCACACACACCAGGCTAGATTAAACTCTGCTGTTTGATGTGCAGCGACTGTCGGACACAAATCCTCGTTTTAACTCGAGTGTGTTAAATGGTCGGGGCAATAATCTGAGATTTTGGCATTTAAATCTTTAAGGCCAATAAACCAATTTCTTTACTGTCGTATACACATTTTTTACAAACGTTTTAATTAGGGATGCACGATATTGGGTTTTTAAAACCGATACCGATAACTTCCTGCTTCTCAAGACCGATACCGATAACCGATAATAAAAAAAGATTTACGCATGTGTATTTTTTTTCCTCGGCCGCCCCGTAGCTTCAGAGCGCATCGAGTTTAAAATACCATCTACAAGTTGATGCTCCTGCCGCCCGCTTGTGGCAGACCACACTTCCACGCTCACCGGCAGGCACCGACTGGCCATCGGGAGGACCGGGAGGGTGGGTGTGTGTGGCCCGAGCGAGAGAGAGACCTTACGTGCATTGTTGTTGTTAGCATCTGGTGCTAGCTAGCTGCGCTAACGGATATAAGGAGCTGTTTGAATGAAAACAGAGGAGCGACATTTCGCCACAACTGCGCCGAGCACTTGACTTGATGCAGGAAGCAGACAGTGGGACGTTGTAGGAGAAGTCAGCACACTCAGCACCGATAGTGCGCAACATGATTGCAGCGTCCAGGCAGCTCCGGTTCGAGCATATGCCTTGAGTTGCACATAGCTCCAACGCGCGCGCACAGACACACACACTTTGTATTGTATTATTGTCTTCGTACGCTTTTAACACACCATCGTAGCGATGGCAATGTTTCAGGTGACTGATCAGGTTCGAAGTATTAGGGAGCGAACTCCCCTCTTCCTAAACCACTAACACCACAGGACTGGCAAAACGGGAGGAGCCGAGTGAAAAACAAGCGCCCCTCATCCCAATCCACCCACACCGCAGTATTTTTGTCTTTTTTACCCAAAAAATATATTGTATATTATCGGGGCTATTAATACTGGTATCGGGTTTATCGGGATGACGTCATAATTCCTAATATCGGACCGATAATTATCGTGCATCCCTAGTTTTAATATAAATTGACTTGAACTTCTTAAAAATATACGCGTTTGCTATCTATGTACCTAGCTTACATTAGCTACCCCTCTAACAAGCTAGCTAGTAAATGTTAACTATCTAGCTAGCTATTGCCTAATTGGTGGCTCTCCTAATTTAAATATAAGTTATTATTTAACCCCCTATGGTCAGACAGTGAGACCTGTGTCATTTTAAAACATTGATGACGTGTTTCTTTAAGCTAACCGGAGCTATCCTCACAGCTCCAGACATCAACGTTATACCTCTAATACAAGTTTATTTGCTAAAGTAATCACATATTGGTGATCTATATTATATGGTTAGTTTCTCGTGTGAAAAACTGTTATAACTCAATAACAGTTCATTTAAAAGCTTAAAAATCAGTTTCTTTGTCAGGTAAAGGTTGATAAAGCTATCAACGCTAAACTAAGTGACGCTAAGCCAGTGGTTCTCAAAGTGGGGGGCGCAGAGGCATGGCAGGGGGGGCGCAGAGGCATGGCAGGGGGGGCGCGAGAGACCAGGAGGAAAAATGGTTATTTAAAAAAACAAAAACAAATCATAATTAAAAAAATTATTGATTCGAAATTAATATGATACAGTACTATTACGTCTGGGTCTCTGTGTTTCATTAAAGCTTCCGGTGCTAGCGAGCTACGCTAACGGATATAAGGAGTCTTTTCAACAACAAAGTGGAGGAGAGTCCTTCCTGGCAGACTGAGAGGCTCCGTGAGCTAAAGGACTCTCAGCGTTATCTCAGTGGGTCTCAAACGGTTTGGACACCATTAATGTAAACTATTATTTCCGAAGCACACGTTTATATGATCATTATAGTTATAAATAAATAAGAGAATAAATGAAAAACTGGTATGAAATACTATATGACAGCGAAACAAGAATAAAGTTTAAAAGGGGAGTGATTTGTAAAATATCCATAAAGAAAAAGTAAATCTGTTTCCAGTTCTGTTTCATCTGGGTGTTGAGAGAAGGATCCATAGATCTCTCATGTTGCTCTCAAAGTGCACCAGATTGATGCTTTCAACTTCAATATTTAGAAATCTTCCCGGGGGAGCATGCCCCCGGACCCCCCTATGTGAGGTCCACACACCACCTATAAAAATAGCACTTGACCCCTGCTTACACCTATATGCCGTGAGCTGATTATCGAGCCTTCATTGTAATAGTCGCGGGTACACTGTGTGTGTGTGTGTGTGTGTGTGTGTGTGTGTGTGTGTGTGTGTGTGTGTGTGTGTGTGTGTGTGTGTGTGTGTGTGTGTGTGTGTGTGTGTGTGTGTGTGTGTGTGTGTGTGTGTGTGTGTGTGTGTGTGTGTGTGTGTGTGTGTGTGTGTGTGTGTGTGTGTGTGTGTGTGTGTGTGTGTGTGTGTGTGTGTGTGTGTGTGTGTGTGTGTGTGTGTGTGGGGAGTGTTGCAGGAGAACATTCCTCTGGAGCGCCCGGTGCATTAATGGGAAACCCTAAATGTTTGAGCACCCTCTATGAAACGTCAAGCTACCCCACAGCACCCCCAAAATACATCTCTGGCGCCGCCACTGAGCCTGACTATTTGCGTTGGGGGGGCCGACTTTTTTTTTTCTGACAGAAAAAGTTTGAGAACCACTGCGCTAAGCTAAGTGACGCTTTAACCGGAAGAACCAACACATTATAAAGCAGCGAGGAAGACCCCCAGAGAAACATGAGGGGAATAGAGACTGCTTAGCATTTTACATCCCCCCCCACACACACACACACACACACACACACACACACACACACACAGACACACACACACACACACACACACACACACACACACACACACCCAAAATAAAGAAATACATCACAGGATTACTCTCCCTCTTCTTCTTTTTGTGTTGCATAGGATTATCGGCATTATAGCCCTGCAGTGAGAACTAACACACACACACACACACACACGCACAGAGACACACACACACACAAAGACAGACACACACACACACACACAGAGACAGACACAGACACACACACACACACACACACACACACAGAGACAGACACACACACACACACACAGAGACAGACACACACACAAAGACAGACACACACACACACACACACAGAGACAGACACAGACACACACACACACACACACACACACACAGAGACAGACACACACACACACACACACACACACACAGAGACACACACACACACACACACACACACACAGAGACACACACACACACACAAAGACAGACACACACACACACACACACACACAGAGACAGACACACACGCGCACACACACACACACAGAGACAGACACACACACACACACACACACACACACAGACACACAAAGGGGGTGGGGGGGGGACTTGTTTTAATACGACAGTGTTTCCCGAAGCAAAGAAAATGAATGTCATAAAAAGTGTTCAGTGAAAACATTGTGGGAAATAAGAAATAACTGAAATGATTCGCGTGAAGAAGCTTCTGCAGAATGGATTTATAGCTTAAAACGTACCCATGACTCTTTGGAGCTCCATAAAGAAAGAGTTGGCTTCAGTTCAATGTTTTGTTCATTGTTATATTTTGACATTAATCATATGCACCGACTTCCGACTATCTTATTTCTATGATAATTGTCACCTATTTTATTATATCTTTGCATTTTCTGCTATCTTTGTATTTCATTTCCCGTCTAAGTTGTGCATCAAATACATTTCTTCCACGTTGAACCATACTGAGCATCAACCAGGTAAGACATGCACGCGCGCACACACACACACACACACACACACACACACACACACACACACACACACACACACCATGAATACATCACTTCAGGGGACATTACATTGACTTACATGCATTTCCTGGAGACTTATCCTAACCTTAACCAACACATGCCTAACCCTTACCCTTACCCTTAGCGTTACCCTAAACCTAACCAAGTCTTCACCCTAAAATTAATCCTCCCCCTCATGGGGACCTCCATTTTGTCCCCATAAGGGAGGCGAGTCCCCACAGTGACTGTGTAAACAGATTTAGGTCCCCACAAGTATAGTAATGCTAGGCCACACACACACACACACCCACACACACTCCTCCAACAATACTCCAACAATACAATAAAAAAACAAAACTCCTCCAACAATACAACATCAATATATTTAAGACAATAAAACCGATTTAGAACACAAATAGTGTAAGAAGAAACAAGAGAATAGAATAGTGCAGATTATGTTGCAGACTAATGTGCACTGCCATAAATAAATAAAAACAATAAACTGAATAATGCTGTGAGTGTTGTCAGAGACCAGGTACATGCAGGAGTCTGTAAACATGTAAATAGAATAAGATAAACAACAACAGGATATACAATTAAAATACTGAACAGCTGTCATTGTGATGAGCGTGAGCAGCAGCAGCAGCAGCCTGCACATCACACACACCCTCCTGCTGAACACACACTTTACTACATAGTCCTGCACACATGGCACACACACACACACACACACACACACACACACACACACACACACACACACACACAGGAGCAGAGAGTGTTACCGTGAGCGGGGAATCAGGAATCCGGAGTCTGCATTGTGTTCCGGAGCTCCGGAGGAAGAGGCTGCAGCTGTGAGAGAGTAATCCGACTGTCAGTGACAGTAACCCGGGGAGAGGAGGAGGAGCAGGGAGGGGGTGCGGTGCTCCGTCCAATTAGAAACAGCGTCACAGGAAACAAGGCAGGCCGAGCGCTGTGATTGGAGGAAGGCTGTCTGCTCTTTAGAGGGGGGGGGGATAACATCTAAAAAAACAAATATGATGTAGGAATAAACTAGCTTTACATTTTTTTACTTTTCTTTTCTATTTGTATGATTATTATTATTATGAGTATTCTCATATTGTATTATTATAACTTTAAATGATCTTATTCTCATTAAGAAATATAGGAAATTACTTATACTTTATATAATATAATATATAAGACGCTGGTAGTATTTTTTTTGATTTGGTAATATTATTTATCATTTATTAAATTGTTCTATGTGTTTTATTATTATTACTTTTATTGTTTATACTATTATATGTATATGTATTATTATTTATTTTATTACAATTACTTTTTGTATTTATTGTAGCATTTTTGTCCACTTGTTTTTTGTATGATGTGTCTTTCAAAGTGTAATATGGATAAAGACACGATCAGTATAATGCAGGACACATAAAGCTGCTGATGTAGGTCCTGTGGAGGTGCTGGGTGTGTGGATGCAGGTCCTGTGGAGGTGCTGGGTGTGTGGATGCAGGTCCTGTGGAGGTGCTGGGTGTGTGGATGTAGGTCCTGTGGAGGTGCTGGGTGTGTGGATGCAGGTCCTGTGGAGGTGCTGGGTGTGTGGATGCAGGTCCTGTGGAGGTGCTGGGTGTGTGGATGCAGGTCCTGTGGAGGTGCTGGGTGTGTGGATGTAGGTCCTGTGGAGGTGCTGGGTGTGTGGATGCAGGTCCTGTGGAGGTGCTGGGTGTGTGGATGCAGGTCCTGTGGAGGTGCTGGGTGTGTGGATGTAGGTCCTGTGGAGGTGCTGGGTGTGTGGATGCAGGTCCTGTGGAGATGCTGGGTGTGTGGATGCAGGTCCTGTGGAGGTGCTGGGTGTGTGGATGCAGGTCCTGTGGAGGTGCTGGGTGTGTGGATGCAGGTCCTGTGGAGGTGCTGGGTGTGTGGATGCACAGTTTTCACATCAGCTGCAGGTGTTTCTTCACTGTTTTTTATTGATGCACCTTTACATATTTAATTGTTTCTGGAGGCGTGTGGCGCAGTGGTCTGGTGCGTTGGTGTTGGGGTCAGGTTCAAACCCCACTGCAGTCAGCATGTCGTTGTGTCCCTGAGACCCTTCACCCCAAAGTGCTCCTGAGGGGATCGCCCACAGTGTTGAGTATGTGAGTCGCTTTGGAGAAAAGCGTCTAACAAGTGACATGAGATCATCCAAACCTAAATATATCTGTCCATCTTTGTCTCCATCACATGCTGCCCCCTGCAGGGAGGGAGGAGGAGGTGCTGTGTACGGTGGCCGGCAGGTGCAAACGTGGAACAACGGCCCAAAACGCATACATAAGCAGGAAACAGCTGCAAATAATGAAATGAAAAACAAACAAACCCTGAAAACAAATACAACAGAAAAACGCTGCGTTTACAGAAATGATGGAAACTAAATACAACACACAAACCCCGAAACAAAAGCAACAAAAAAACGCTGCAAAGTCCAAAGCACGTACAAATCCCAAAACACATACAAAAAAAACATTCCGGAAGTGCTCCAGGCCTCTAGGGGCGCGCTACGTGGAACAGATTGATGTCTGACCAGACACAGAGAGAACGAACAAGAGTGCTGGAAATCGGGAGGAAAGAAAGTTCATTTAAGTGGAGATAGATATAAGAAGGTAAGTTTTGTTTTGATACATAGAGCGTCATATTTATATAGCTAGCGTTAGCGTGCCTAACCACTACACCAGCCGAGGAGAGCTTCACGTGAAGAGAAGATACAGTGAGGGAAGAACATCGTTAAAAGAGATGACAGATCAAGTGCAGGCAAATAACACGGGCCATAGTGAGTACCGCGGGAAAAGGACATTTTAATTCTTAGCTGTTTGTTTATATGTATGTATTTGTGTATAGATGTTGCAACTAAACAGAGCTTTAGCAATTGCCTGTAACTATGGTCATGCTAATACAGCAAATGAATTGAATAGAGAGGCGAAGTCACGCCCATCTACTTCCGGCCCGTGGGACCCCGGAAGCGAAAAAGTATACATTGAATTCAAAGGAGAGAGAAAACGTATCTTTTGATCCCGTTTGAATTGTGCCACGAACTACACATATGATGTTTGTCAATCTTAAACAATCATTTCCATGTAAAAAAAAGTCACAGTTTGTTGTAAAACTGTTGAGATATAAGACTATGAAAAATACGCGACTAGAAAGACTACAAATCCCAAATCCCATTATGGGTCGCGTAAGTGATGTCATAGGCGATAATGCTCCAAGACTGGTTGCGACTCGTAATTAAAGCAAAGAAGAAGAAGAAGATCTCATAACTGATTTATTCCCTCCAATAAATATAAGAGATTGCTAAAAATAAATTCACTTTTACACGATGCCTGCGTGCTTTGTACCAGGTTGGAATCACATAAGTGATCATACCACTTGCTCGTTCTATCCGTCTGATGAAAGGACCAGGAGTCGTTGGACCAAACATATCAGGTAATACACATGTTTTGCATGGAACACAGTCAAGCTAGCTACATAGCTAGTAGCGAGCACGTTAGTTAGCATCACATTACTTAGCCTTGTCATTTGTATTAGCCTCAACATGAAGTGAACCCAAATGTTAAACAGTAAGAGTAGTCATGATGGTAAGTATTTTGTGAAACATTTGAAGAGTAGCCTATCGCCCCCTCCACCAGGTGCTAAGGGGGCGGGAGGTAGGCTAACGGTGTTACCGAACAAATTGTGGCCCGAACAACGGGTGATATTCTATTATCTTAGAAGCCGGCTTCGCGTGTTGTTCAAATTCATCTTTTGGTATATCTGACTGAATAGGACGACTTTGATGCACGTTCAGTACGCGTGTGTGAGGTTGTGGGTGAGAAGCTGATATCGTGAAGCTTACAGTGACGACTAGAACATGACAAAGTAGGTGACTGTGGGGATGCCTGTGCAAAACATTGCGAACTTTAATAAATCACTTTAACAATATATTTTTGTCAGAGTTTCAGTTGTACATCGTTCTTAATGTGATGTATAGTCGCTTTGATAGCTGTCCATACCTTCAGACCGCCTCTATGTGAAACACACGTTGTTTACTCACAGCCCGAAAGCAGCCTGGAGATGGCAAGCTGTGATCCGCTCCGAATAAATGGTGATACAACTTCTCCAGCCATTCTCAAGCGATCAATGTTTTCATTAAATACCTGTATCCCTCTCATCACAATGCGTCGGCCACAGGCAGTCGGACAAAGAAATCACTCTGATTGGCTGTTCAGCTAGCGAATCAGTGCATGAGAAGCGAAACGGTTGCTTGAGAATGTCTTCCACAAGCAACACTCCAATGGCTGATAGCTCCAGTGCCGCACCAAACATGTTTTCGATGGACGAGAGTGAACATGGAACGCACACGCTATTTGTTGTTTGTTTAGATCACGCAGTCTATTCTTCTTCACTGTCTTCCAGTTGTTGCCTCTTTTGAATGACGAATACACACTACCGCCGCCTGCTCGTAAGGAGAGTTATTGCCACTCACGCATGCGCAGTTCGTAAGTGCTCGGCTGAAGTCTTTGCGGTGTGTTCCAGTGCGACACATGGCCAAGACGCAGGAGAACACGGCAACGCAACAGTCGGCGTCGGCGAGTTCTCTGGTGACTCTGCATCTCGTTATACTCTGTGTATAGTGACAATAAAAGGCTTTAACTTAACTTAACTTTAACTTTAACTGACTGCTTGGTGTGTCAGGGCCTTTAGTTCAAACCAGTGCTTGAATTGGGCCGGTACTCACCGGTACGCAGTACCGGCACTTCTGATTTTTACCCATGTGGTACCGGTTTCTTACTGAGTACCGGCACCTTGCCTCAGTAAGAAGCATGGCGCGTCTCATGACACGTCACATGACGCGTCTCATGGCGCGTCTCATGGCGCGTCTCATGGCGCGTCTCTTGACACGTCACATGACGCGTCTCATGGCGCGTCTCATGGCGCGTCTCATGGCGCGTCTCATGGCGCGTCTCATGGCGCGTCTCATGGCGCGTCTCATGACGCGCTGCAACGATAGACTAGGGCCCAATCCCAAACCACTCCCTCGACCCTACCCCTCCGTGACGGAGTGAACTCCATCTGCAGCCACACTCGCAGCTCAACGAGGCTCCTCCTGTCAGATGGAGGGAGTAAATAAAGCTCTTTAGTTTTAAACCTGATGTTTATAAGCTTCTTAGTTTTTGCAACGGTCTGTAAATATACAAAACTTTATAATAAAATGCACACATTTACCTTTTTCTAGACTAAACACAGGTTTGATCCTCAGTTAGAAACATATGAGGTCATCATGAGGTCGCTAACATCGCGATTTATCAGTGGATGTTTGCTGGAACTACTTGTTAACAGCGTGTTTCCTGAGGACACACACAGCGTGACTCCGGTCAGGTAGAGACCGGTCTCCAGTCAGCACCGCTGCAGACTCGCTGTTTGAGGGCTTGATAGCCCACTCCCCTCCACACTCGTTGGTTTGGAACAGCAGTTAATGTGGCGGACCCTCCGCGTGAACGCGCAAACGGAGGGGTAGGGTCTAGGGCAGTGATTCTCAAACTTTTTCATACCAAGGACTTAACCAATAAAAAAACACTCGCGGACCACCTAACTCCACAAATATCGAAAATCACATCGTTTTTCTAGAACAGATTAGAAATCGCCTGAAAATGGTACAAACAAGTGCCAACATGTGTGACGAAGGTGTTGCCCTGGGCTATATCATGCAATGGAAAGTGAAACTTAAGCTCGCTCCATTGCGGAGATATTTCTGCAAAACTCAAATGTATTTATTTATTTCAAATGTGAAATTGTACCAATATACTCACGGACCACTAGGGGGTGCTCACGGACCACCAGTGGTCCGCGGACCACACTTTGAGAAGCACTGGTCTAGGGGTAGGGTGTAGGGTGTAGGGGGCGGTTTGGGAATGGGCCTAGAGCAGAAAATACATCACATAACGTTAGCATTTCGAAAATGTTAGCGTGGCTTAATAATAGTGTGAAAAAACAGCGGTTGTCGCCGGACAAGGATTCCCTCTCTCCTTCCCTGCTGAAAGATGGTGAGTGTACTCCGGGACGAGGAGTCATTTAACCAGCCGCCAGTAGGAGTCAGGCTTTACTTTCTTATAAAGAAAAAGTAAATCTGTTTACAGTTGTTCATATGGATGTTGAGAGCTATCCATATATCTCATTTTGCTCTCAAAGTGCACCAGATTGATGCATCTAACTTCAATATTTTAAAAAAAAAATCTTCCCAGGGGAGCATGCCCCCGGACCCCCCTAGAGGAGGTGAGGACCCCCTTAGAGGAGGTGAGGACCCCCCTAGGTGTCAGGTCCACTCCCCACTTATAAAAATAGCACTTTACCCCTGCACCCCCTCTAATCTCAGATGCACCCTGAGTCATTTGTTTAAGTGAGCCTTTCTAAAATATACAGTAAAGAGACAAACCCACCAGCATTATAGGATATACATGACTTTGAGCCAAATACTTGTTTTTGGGCTGTATAAATAAATTGACTTGAAACAGTTGCTGATTTAGAGTACTGGCACCTTTTTGATTCCAATTCAAGCACTGGTTCAAACGGTAACAACGGACTATTTTGCTGATCAAGATTCCTCCGCGTCTCGTCGGGCTTCTGATCTGCCTGTCGGGGTTCTTTTCCCCATAATGACCGCCTCGCTGCACATTATATATAATATATAATTAGTTACAATTGTGAATAATGAATGTAAATAAACATTCATTGATTATTTAAAATGTAAAAAATCTGAACTAGAATTTAAAATGAAATTTGTCTGGAGCAGATAAACATGCATTTGAATAAATGTATCATTTTGTTCATTTTTTTGTATACCAACAAACACAAGTAAAAAACAATGTAATGTAAAAAGGCATAAAACAAACAGAACAGGTAAACATCCCAATACAATAATCTGAAACTGAGTAAATCATTTAATAATATATGTAAAATGATATATAAAGCGTATTAAATCAAACAGTTCATGTCTTATCAGTATTTAAATGAACGATTTCAGGGTGTCAGTTAAATGCATGACATTCAATTTAGTGTGTGTGTGTGTGTGTGTGTGTGTGTGCTGTGTGTGTGTGTGTGTGTGTGTGTGTGTGTGTGTTGGTGTGTGTGTGTGTGTGTGTGTGTGTGTGTGTGTGTGTGTGTGCGCGCGCATGTGTGTGTGTGTGTGTGTGTGTGTGTGTGTGTGTGTGTGTGTGTGTGTGTGTGTGTGTGTGTGTGTGTGTGGTGTGTGTGTCAAAGTCCAGACTGTAGCTGTGGTGTCTGTATCAACATGGAGGAATACAAGAAGAAGAAGATCCTTTGTGTTGGTCTGGTGTGTCTGGACATTATCAACGTGGTAGAGAAATACCCAGAAGAGGACACAGACAGCAGGTTAGCACACATGCTAATGCTCACAGAGGAATGCTAACAGGGACAGCAGGTTAGCAGACATGCTAATGCTCACAGAGGAATGCTAACAGGGACAGCAGGTTAGCACACATGCTAATGCTCACAGAGGAATGCTAACAGGGACAGCAGGTTAGCACACATGCTAATGCTCACAGAGGAATGCTAACAGGGACAGCAGGTTAGCACACATGCTAATGCACACAGAGGAATGCTAACAGGGACAGCAGGTTAGCACACATGCTAATGCTCACAGAGGAATGCTAACAGGGACAGCAGGTTAGCACACATGCTAATGCTCACAGAGGAATGCTAACAGGGACAGCAGGTTAGCAAGCTCTCTTGGATATCAGCATGTGAAGGACACTGTTCAGGAACTAGTTGATGCTCTGTATGTGATGACTCCTTCCATTCTGGAGAGGATCATAAATACATGGATCCTGAGACTGAAGCTCAAGTCGGGGACCATTGAGAGTTTTATAACCAAATGAGAAATAGAAACTGTCTTTTAATCTTCAGAGTACTCATCACTCCGCACATATCTGATGTTTTTGAGCCTCCTGATGTTGGTTGTTGATGTGATCTGCAGGTGTTTGTCACAACGTTGGCAGCGAGGAGGAAACGCTTCGAACTCGTGCACAGTGCTGTCTCGGCTCGGAGCGCCTTGCGCCTTCATGGGGTTCACTGGCCTCAGGATATGTGGCAGAGGGAGGACGGATCAATGAAAGGACCAGGAACACAGGAAGCAACGGGGCAAGAAACGAAGGGGAACCAGCCAGCGGGACAGCCACCATGCCAGCGAGACAGCCAGCAAACGGCGGGCAAGACAACAGGGCAGCCAGACGGCCAGCAAAGCAGCCAGAATCCAGGAAGAAAGCGAGGGACACAGCCAGAGCCGGCGAGGCCACCAGCAACACAGCCACCAGCCAGCCAGCAAGAGAGCCACCCGCCAGCCAGCAAAGGCGCACCAGCCAAGAAGCCAGCAGCCAGCCAGCAAGACAGCCACCCGCCAGCCAGCAAGACAGCCACCAGCCAAGGACAGCCAGGCAGCCAGCCAGCAAGACAGCCACCCTCCAGCCAGCAAGACAGCCACCAGCCAAGACAGCCAGCAGCCAGCCAGCAAGACAGCCACCCGCCAGCCAGCAAGACAGCCACCAGCCAAGACAGCCAGCAGCCAGCCAGCAAGCCAGCCACCAGCAGCCAGCGCAAGACAGCCACCAGCCAGCAACACAGCCACCAGCCAGCCAGCAAGACAGCAACCCGCCAGCCAGCAAGACAGCCACCAGCCAACAGCCAGCAGCCAGCCAGCAAGACAGCCACCCGCCAGCCAGCAGACAGCCACCAGCCAAGACAGCCAGCAGCCAGCCAGCAGACAGCCACCCGCCAGCCAGCAAGACAGCCACCAGCCAGACAGCCGCAGCCAGCCAGCAAGACAGCCACCAGCCAGCCAGCAAGGACAGCCACCAGCCAGCAACACAGCCACCCGCGAGCCAGCAAGACAGCCACCAGCCAGCAAGACAGCCACCAGCCAGCAAGACAGCCACCCGCCATGCCAGCAACACAGCCACCAGCCAGCAAGACAGCCAGCAGCCAGCCAGCAAGACAGCCACCAGCCAGCAAGACAGCCAGCACCAGCCAGCAAGACAGCCACCCCTCAGCCAGCAAGACAGCCAGCAGCCAGCCAGCAAGACAGCCAGCAGCCAGCAAGACAGCCACCGCAGCCAGCCAAGGACAGCCAGCAGCCAGCCAGCAACACAGCCACCAGCCAGCAAGACAGCCAGCAGCCAGCCAGCAAGACAGCCACCAGCCGCAAGACACCAGCCACCAGCCAGCAAGACAGCCACCCGCCAGCCAGCAAGACAGCCACCCGCCAGCCAGCAACAGCCAGCAGCCAGCAAGACAGCCAGCAGCCAGCGATCAGCTCCACCAGCGAGCAAGACAGCCAGCAGCAGCCAGCAAGACAGCCACCAGCCAGCAAGACAGCCACCAGCCAGCCAGCAAGACAGCCAGCAGCCAGCCAGCAAGCCACACCAGCCAGCAAGACAGCCACCCCAGCAAGACAGCCAGCAGCCAGCAAGACAGCCAGCAGCCAGCGAGACAGCCACCAGCGACGCAAGACAGCCAGCAAGACAGCCAGCCCAGCAAGACAGCCAGCAGCCAGCCAGCAAGACAGCCGCAGCCGCAAGACAGCCAGCAGCCAGCAAGACAGCCAGCAGCCAGCAAGACAGCCACCAGCCAGCCAGCAAGACAGGCCACCAGCCAGCAAGACAGCCAGCAGCCAGCAATACCGCCAGCAGCCAGCAAGACAGCCACCAGCCAGCCAGCAAGAGCCAGCAGCCAGCAAGACAGCCACCAGCCAGCAAGACAGCCAGCGGCCAGCAAGACAGCCAGCAAGAGAGCCACCAGCCAGCAAGACGCCAGCAGCCAGCCCAGCAATGACAGCCAGCAGCCAGCAAGACAGCCACCAGCCAGCAAGACACAGCAGCCGCAAGACAGCCAGCAAGACAGCCAGCAGCCAGCAAGACAGCCACCAGCCAGCAAGACAGCCAGCAGCCAGCAAGACAGCCAGCAAGACAGCCAGCAGCCAGCAAGACAGCCACCAGCCAGCAAGACAGCAGCAGCCAGCAAGACAGCCACCCGCCAGCAAGACAGCCACCCGCCAGCAAGACAGCCAGCAGCCAGCAAGACAGCCACCAGCCAGCAAGACAGCCAGCAGGCCAGCAAGGCCAGCACAGCCGGCAAGCAGCCAGCAAGACAGCCACCAGCCAGCAAGACAGCCACCAGCCAGCCAGCAGACAGCCACCAGCCAGCAAGACAGCCACCCGCCAGCCAGCAAGACAGCCAGCAGCCA
Source organism: Chaenocephalus aceratus (assembly GCA_023974075.1). Classification (NCBI taxonomy): domain Eukaryota; kingdom Metazoa; phylum Chordata; class Actinopteri; order Perciformes; family Channichthyidae; genus Chaenocephalus; species Chaenocephalus aceratus. The sequence continues at coordinate 46,475 of JAMFTG010001374.1, read as the reverse complement.
GCCAGCAACCAGCCAGCAGCCAGCCAGCCCAGACAGCCACCAGCCAGCCAGCAAGACAGCCAGAAAGACAGCCAGCAAACAGCCACCAGCCAGCTAGACAGCAGCCAGCCAGCAGACAGCCACCAGCCAGCAAGACAGCCACCAGCCAGCAAGACAGCCAGCAGCTAGCAAGACAGCCAGCAGCCAGCAAGACAGCCAGCAAGCCGGCAAGCAGCCAGCAAGACAGCCACCAGCCAGCAAGACAGCCACCGCCATCCAGCCAGCCAGCAGACCCACCAGCCAGCAAGACAGCCACCCGCCAGCCAGCAAGCCATAGCCAGCCAGCAACATCATCCAGCAGCAGCCAGCAGACATCCCCCAGCCAGCCAGCAAGAGCCCCAGCCAGCCAGACAGCACCAGCCAGCATACATGCCATCAAGACACCAGCATACATCCACCATCCATCAAGACCTCATCCATCCGTCATACACCAGCAGCCCAGCATCAATACATCCACCATCCAGCAATACATCCACCATCCAGCTACATCCACCAGCCATCCCCATCCCTCAATACATCCTCCTTCATCCAATACATCCATCATCCATCCATCAATACATCCACCATCCATCAATCCTTCAATCATCCATCAATACATCCACCATCCATCAATACATCCACCATCCATCCATCAATACATCCACCATCCATCAATCCTTCAATCATCCATCAATACATCCACCATCCATCAATACATCCACCATCCATCCATCAATACATCCACCCTCCATCCTCAATACATCCATCAATCCTTCAATCATCCATCATACATCCACCCTCCATCCATCAAACATCCACCATCCATCAACCCATTCATCATCCATTGATAAATTCACCAATTCATCCATTGATACATCCATCCATTATCAATGGATTGATACACCATCAACCTTCATCCGTCATTGCATCCATCATTCATCCATCGGTACATGCATCACCACATGTAATCTATCGATACATCCATCCACTCATTACCAATGGATTGATGCAACCATATATAGACATTTGTATTGATTGGGATAAACCCCTTGAGATGCACCATCTCGTTTCCAAGGGGGGTCCCGACAACAGCAACAACTTACAGACATACATAAACAAAAAGACAAAAATGCAAAACATGACACACAAGACAAACCACATACAGTCTGTAAAATTCAAGCAATGCATACAATCATTACAATTTGAGACAGTCGAGCAAATCATTTTCATCAATATCAGTTATACCAAGTGCAGAGCAGCTGAAAGTGAGTACCTCCATCACCCACATCATCCATCCACGAACTACTCGACGACACATCCACCTGTCATCAGAACACAGTGTATGAAGTATGAATGTATGTGTGTGTATTACTGTCCATGGAGGATCTGAAAAGCAGTGAAAACATTTCCTGTCTGTAGTTTTATTTTGGAGGACTTTCAGAAGTTCCACATCGATGTGTCTCTGGTGTCTGAGCGCGCTCTGTGTGAACTTTCTGCTTCTGTGGTCATCAGCAACATCAACACAGGACGCCGCACAATCCTGCACATGAACAGGTGTTGTGTGTGTGTGTGTGTGTGTGTGTGTGTGTGGTGTGTGTGTGTGTGTGTGTGTGTGTGTGTGTGTGTGTGTGTGTGTGGTGTGTGTAACCATCTCTATTGCAGGTAAATCATCGTCATCCTCAGGGTCTTCATCCTCACTGTTCCACCAGTGAGGATTACCGTTTTCTGCCCGCTCACGCTTTTATTTTGGAGTTGATATCAAGCCATTTCCTGTGTGTTTTCTGTCAGTTTCATCATGGCCGACTTCTCGCGGCGTGATGTCGACGTCTCTGCAGTCGTGCTGCAGGTCGAAGGTCAAACTCCTTCTGCCTGTTGTGTTGTTTGCCCGGCTAGCGGATCTCGAACCGTCATTCTCTCCGACACGTAAGACCATCTGAAGAGCGGCACGCAGCTTTCTCTCAAATTAATTTAATCCATTTATACTGGTCCTGATCTTGGTCATAATCCTGATTCTGGTCCTGTCCTTAATCATGGTCCTGATCTTGGTCCTAATCCTGATTCTGGTCCTGGTCCTAATCCTAATCCGATCCTGGTCCTAATCCTGGTCCTGATCTTGGTCCTAATCCTGATTCTGGTCCTGGTCCTAATCCTGATCTGGTCCTGGTCCTAATCCGATCCTGGTCCTAATCTTAGTCCTGTCCTGAATCTAATTATAGTCCTGATCCTGATCTTGATCATGGTCCTGGTGCAGATCCTGCTCTTGATCTTGATCACTGGTCTTGATGCTAAACCTGAACCTTAATTCTCAGATGTTTATGTTCGCACCACCAGACAAACAAATTCAAATTCCTTGTATATGTAAACGTTACCTGCAATAAACTTGATCCTGGTCCTAATCCTGATCCTGATATTGGTCCTAATCCTGGTCTAATCCTAATCTGGTCCTGGTCCTGAATCTAATTCTAGTCCTGATTCTGATTCTGTTATATTGACCCACGGCAGAGCCAGGCGATGAACCTGATCTACCTGGAGGAGAAAAAAAACTCAGAAACATTTTCAACATACTTTAGATGGTCTCTCTCTCTATATAGATAATAATATATAGAGAGAGAGGGTGTGATATTATTTATATATATATATCTATATATATATATGTAAGAGATAATGTTGCCGCGAGGGCGGTCATTATGAAGACAACCGACAGGCATGTGACTTTATTAATAATTTAACAGAAGAAAATAACGTTAATATTCTTTTGATTATTATGGTGTTGAAAGAAGAAGAAAGAAAGCCCTGTAGCCAGTTCCGATAGGGATAATAAGCACCGTAACTTTCATGATATAATTCTCGTTCGCGACCGGTTGTTTCCGTTAACGGACGAATGTTGTGTCACGGTAAATGTTGCGGCTGCAGGGTATTGTGGAACAGCATTTTCTCCTTTCCTTTCCTAAAGGAAGGTCCAGTTGTTCCTAAGGGAGGTTATAAAGGAAGTATTGAAGCTCCTTTCCTATCATCTAGAGCAGGGGTCTCCAACACGTCGATCGCGAGCTACGGTAGCTCGCGGGCAGCTTTTCAGTAGTCGCCGCTCGATTATCGATATATAGAGTAGTAAGGTTGCTTCTTGATTTTTCGGCCGCGGCCGGACAATAAGTTTTTTTATTTTAGAATTGTTTCTGTCACACGAATATACAATTGGTCCGTGACGCAGAGATCAATGAGCAGATGTGACAGCGGCACAGCGACACCACACACGGAGCAGTCTGCTTTCTCCAGCAGCACCAGTCAGAACCAACGGCAGATGACCCGCTCTGAACCAGGCCGCGTCGCTGCGGCTCAGAGACACAGGGAGGGATTGTGTTTTGAAAACACTCGTTATCGTCATTCAGGTTTTTGGAGGATTAATCAAGTCTTGGATTGCAGAGTATGAATGTCCTCTTGCTATTTCAGTTAAATACGCGTGTGTGAAGGCAGGAGGAAAGCTTCCGCGATCACCGTCTCCTCTCTGTTCCTCCAAGCCCCGCCCCCTCCTGAAAAATAACTACTAATAAGAGTGACAGCTGATAGTGACCTGATAGAAACTTTATTATTCACTTAATCACTGATTGATATAATGAAGCTAACTTAATCTCATACATTCATGGGATTAATGTAACGGTAAAACAGAGAATGTAAGTGTGCACCCACATGCACTTTTTGTTTTATAATGCTGTTGTAAATACTCCTGTTGTCTGCTTTGTTCAGACTCAGGTCATGTTTGTGATGCCTCATTCAGGACATTCAGTGTCCTTTCTTTAACAGAAGACCGTTGCTGAAGCTGCAGCTAGACTGCAGAAGTATTTGTTTTTGAGGATGGAAAAATGTCACACACGATATAGGGAGGCTAGACCTATACAATTGATTTATTATGGCTTATAATTTTCATGTCAACACGACGAAGAAGAAAATATGGCTGCACTGTTCAGTGTCGATCCTGTGGAGATGAGATGGAGGTTATACATCTCCAAAATCATGTTCAGCTTAAGCCTCAGCAAAAACTCACAACATTTCTGAAGCCTTGTACGCCCAGACAACTATAAGAAATCACCAAGCAGCACTGGAAATGTCTGCTTTATTTGGCTCTACTTTGTGAAGCAGCCTTTTTCTGGCATGAATGAAATCTAAATACAGAACAAGACGACTGATGGACATGTAAATGACTATTAGAGTGGACCTCTGGGTCCAGCTACACCTGTATGGTAGACTCCATGCAGCGCCAGTCATCTCACTAACGTAAAAGAGTGAATGCACTTATTTACACGTGCCATAAGATGCTTGCAAGGTGGTGATTAAGGCGATGTATTTACTATGTGGGCCGTAATAAGAAGTGAACACATTGTAATTTGCTCTTGGACATTTATGTGAATGTTCAGTGAAGTACTCACTATGTTGTCCATATTATACGTGAGAATTGTCGTTTTCTTGGACCTTGATGTGAAGTTAAGATTTAGATAAGCTTTAGGTATTGATTTCACAAAAAAGTAGCTTAATTCAACTGATGAGTGCTATGTGAATAAATGTATGCGATGCAAGTAGCTCTTGGCCACTTTCATTTTTTCAAAGTAGCTCTCAGGTGGAGAAAGGTTGGAGACCCCTGCTCTAGAGAATCCGACAGCTCTTCATGGCTGCCACAGACCGGGTCCTTTAAGTGCTTCATCACTAAACCATCAACTGGTCTGGTTCCTGTTTGAGTCTCTGCAATGGTTTCTGTTTATCATCTTCAATAACTGTTTCTAATCAATCAACCTGTTAATTCATCAAACTGGTTTTAATCTGCCGTCTGAGAGGAGTTTCCTTTCAAAGCGATCAGAGTAATAGAACTGAAATGATAAATGACAGCTCAGCACCTCACACCGGGAGAGGACTGAGGACAGCTGTCTTCTAGAGGGCTTTGAGAGGGAACTCTTCACACCTACATCTTGGAATAAAATAACTATGTTTATGTTTCATTGTGACTGTTGGAGAAATTAGTCATATTTTAATTTCATTTTAATCAGTCTTATAAATCAATGGATAAACTACAAGTGACATCACAGTAACACAACTTCCTGTTGCAGCTGAGCTGGTCAAACTGGGAGTTCATGTGTAAATGAAGCCTGCATCTTTAATGGCTTTCCATTCATCTCCCAGTTTACTGTCCTCAGCATGTCGGACGTTTAACGGACGTTTTAACTTTAATAACTCTGACCTCCTGGTCGTCAGGAATCTTCCCGATGTCAACGCTGAAGATTTCTCCAAAGTCGACCTCCATCAGTTCAAGTGGATCCACTGGGAGGTGGGCAAAGATAATAGAAATACTAATATATGAAAGAATACAGGAAAACATATATGAATGAGTCAGAGGAACCGAAGCAGGCAGATGTACCAGATGAAACCTGGAACACCTGACTAATCTTAACCTGATTTACCTCATAAATATAAATGAACTTAACAAAACCTGATAAGCATGATTTAACCTGACCTACGGTGAGAGGCCCAGAACAGAAACGTGCTGGGCTTCAGAAAGGATGCATGTAAACACACAAATGTTCCCCATAAAGAAACATCTTCAGCAACAACACATGCAGCGTTTACTAAAAGCTGCAGAAACCACACGCTGAAGAAGCTCAAAACACAGCGGAGACCAGGGGACACTAAAGAGTGACGCACACAGCTGGGAGACCAGGGGACACTAAAGAGTGACGCACACAGCGAGACCAGGGGACACTAAAGAGTGACGCACACAGCGAGACCAGGAACACTAAAGAGTGACGCACACAGCGAGACCAGGGGACACTAAAGAGTGACGCACACAGCTGGGAGACCAGGGGACACTAAAGAGTGACGCACACAGCTGGGAGACCAGGGGACACTAAAGAGTGATGCACACAACTGGAGACCAGGGGACACTAAAGAGTGACGCACACAGCTGGGAGACCAGGGGACACTAGAGAGTGACGCACACAGCTGGGAGACCAGGGGACACTAAAGAGTGACGCACACAGCTGGGAGACCAGGGGACACTAAAGAGTGACGCACACAGCTGGGAGACCAGGGGACACTAGAGAGTGACGCACACAGCTGGGAGACCAGGGGACACTAAAGAGTGACGCACACAGCTGGGAGACCAGGGGACACTAAAGAGTGACGCACACAGCTGGGAGACCAGGGGACACTAAAGAGTGACGCACACAGCTGGGAGACCAGGGGACACTAAAGAGTGACGCACACAGCTGGAGACCAGGGGACACTAAAGAGTGACGCACACAGCTGGAGACCAGGGGACACTAAAGAGTGACGCACACAGCTGGAGACCAGGGGACACTAAAGAGTGAAGCACACAGCTGGAGACCAGGGGACACTAAAGAGTGAAGCACACAGTGAGACCAGGGGACACTAAAGTGAAGCACACAGCTGGAGACCAGGGGACACTAAAGAGTGACGCACACAGCTGGGAGACCAGGGACACTAAAGAGTGACGCACACAGCTGGAGACCAGGGGACACTAAAGAGTGACGCACACAGCTGGGAGACCAGGGGACACTAAAGAGTGAAGCACACAGCGAGACCAGGGGACACTAAAGGGACGCACACAGCTGGAGACCAGGGACACTAAAGAGTGACGCACACAGCTGGGAGACCAGGGGACACTAAAGAGTGACGCACAGAGCTGGGAGACCAGGGGACACTAAAGAGGACGCACACAGCTGGAGACCAGGGGACACTAAAGAGTGACCAACAGCTGGGAGACCAGTGGACACTAAAGAGTGACCACAGCTGGGAGACCAGGGGACACTAAAGAGTGACGCACACACAGCGAGACCAGGGGACACTAAAGAGTGAAGCACACAGCTGGAGACCAGGGGACACTAAAGAGTGAATCACACAGCGAGACCAGGGGACACTAAAGAGTGAAGCACACAGCTGGAGACCAGGGGACACTAAGCTGGGACGGAACGTATTTAATGTGACTCACATATTGAACGCTCTCTCCGCCTGCAGGGCCGAAACGCCGCGCAGCAGGTGCAGATGATCCAGCAGGTGGCGCTGTTCAACAGACCGCTGCCTCCACAGCAGAGGATCACGCTCTCCGTGGAGATAGAGAAGACCAGAGAGCCTTTGTATCAGCTGTTTCCTCACGGTGACCTGGTGCGAGTCTTTAAAGCTCTCCTATCGTGCTGTTTTTAGGCATATATTATGGGCTCTGATATATACAAATAATAAAAACACGTCTTTGAAGTGTTTTGCTCAAAATACCAAAGATCATGCATTTTAGAAATCCCTCATATTTCAGTCGTCTGTCAGAGAACTTCAGGTTCTGGGTCCTTAGCTTGAAAAAAGAGGAGGGGGAGCTAATGCCTGCTCAGAACTCTAGCAGCAGAAACTCAGCTAAATGCTGCTTTGACTAAACTCCACATCCTGTTCCAAACCACATCAAGGATCCTCTCTGGAACAGGATGGAGCTCAAACTCTTTCTCTCTCAGGTTTACCACGAGGTGACTTCCTTTTGACTTCCTGCTTCTTCACACACTCTCACCAGCACAGGTTAGCTCTGAGTGTTAGCATGCTAATGTAAACACAGACCATATCACTTCCAGAACACCTGTCATTGTTTCTGACAGAAACGTTTCTGATTGGCCCGTGGGCGTAAAGCCCGCCCACATTTTAGTAATGTCGTCATGACGCAGCAAATCTGGATCAGCTCCGTTGTTCCCCATTTTTAGAGACGTGGGTACGGAGGAAAAAAGAGAGGGGTTTGTTTCCTGACACACCGGGGACAAACGGGGGACACACAGGGACTCACCGGGGACACACAGGACTCACCGGGGACACATATTTATGTATAAAAGATGTAAAAAAGTACATTTTGCATGAGAGGAGACCGTCAGACATGACTTAACATGATCTCTTATAACATAAGTTATGTTTTCCTTTCTTCAGGTGTTTGTCAGTAAAGACGTGGCTCGTCATTTCGGTTTCCAGTCGGCTGGAGCTGCTCTGAAAGGACTCTACAGCCGGGTCAAACAGGGGTGAGTGGAGGTCGATGGTCAGCAGGTGTTCATGTTTCCATCGACCAGTTTGACATTGAGATTTTTCACTTCATGAAAAGTTGTTTAGAAACAACACCGTTCAGCTTTTGATTAAAAGAGGCCCAATTCTGCCTTTATGGTGTTCCCTTCCCTGTTCTTTAGGTTTCAGGAGAGGACTCTTTAAAGTAGAGACACTACATACTGATATACACCTGAACATCAGCAGGAGAGGACTCTTTAAAGTAGAGACACTACATACTGATATACACCTGAACATCAGCAGGAGAGGACTCTTTAAAGTAGAGACACTACATACTGATATACACCTGAACATCAGCAGGAGAGGACTCTTTAAAGTAGAGACACTACATACTGATATACACCTGAACATCAGCAGGAGAGGACTCTTTAAAGTAGAGACACTGCATACTGATATACACCTGAACATCAGCAGGAGAGGACTCTTTAAAGTAGAGACACTACATACTGATATACACCTGAACATCAGCTGGAGAGGACTCTTTAAAGTAGAGACACTACATACTGATATACACCTGAACATCAGCTGGAGAGGACTCTTTAAAGTAGAGACACTACATACTGATATACACCTGAACATCAGCAGGAGATGACTCTTTAAAGTAGAGACACTACATACTGATATACACCTGAACATCAGCAGGAGAGGACTCTTTAAAGTAGAGACACTACATACTGATATACACCTGAACATCAGCAGGAGAGGACTCTTTAAAGAGAGACACTACATACTGAATACCCTGAACATCAGCAGGAGAGGACTCTTTAAAGTAGAGACACTACATACTGATATACACCTGAAGATCACAGGAGGACTCTTTAAAGTAGAGACACTACATACTGATAACACCTGAACATCAGCAGGAGAGGACTCTTTAAAGTAGAGACACTGCAATACTGTATAACAACCTGAACATCAGCAGGAAGGACTCTTTAAAGTAGAGACACTACATACTGATATACACCTGAACATCAGCTGGAGAGGACTCTTTAAAATAGAGACACTACATACTGATATACACCTGAACATCAGCAGGAGAGACTCTTTAAAGTAGAGACCTACATACTGATATACACCTGAACATCAGCAGGAGATGACTCTTTAAAGTAGAGACACTACATACTGATATACACCTGAACATCAGCAGGAGATGACTCTTTAAAGTAGAGACACTACATACTGATATACACCTGAACATCAGCAGGAGAGGACTCTTTAAAGTAGAGACACTACATACTGATATACACCTGAACATCAGCAGGAGAGGACTCTTTAAAGTAGAGACACTACATACTGATATACACCTGAACATCAGCAGGAGAGGACTCTTTAAAGTAGAGACACTACATACTGATACACCTGAACATCAGCAGGAGAGGACTCTTTAAAGTAGAGACACTACATACTGATATACACCTGAACATCACAGGAGAGGACTCTTTAAAGTAGAGACACTACATACTGATATACACCTGAACATCAGCAGGAGAGGACTCTTTAAAGTAGAGACACTACATACTGATATACACCTGAACATCAGCAGGAGAGGACTCTTTAAAGTAGAGACACTACATACTGATATACACCTGAACATCAGCAGGAGAGGACTCTTTAAAGTAGAGACACTACATACTGATATACACCTGAACATCAGCAGGAGAGGACTCTTTAAAGTAGAGACACTACATACTGATATACACCTGAACATCAGCAGGAGAGGACTCTTTAAAGTAGAGACACTACATACTGATATACACCTGAACATCAGCAGGAGAGGACTCTTTAAAGTAGAGACACTACATACTGATATACACCTGAACATCAGCTGGAGAGGACTCTTTAAAGTAGAGACACTCATACTGATATACACCTGAACATCAGCAGGAGAGGACTCTTTAAAGTAGAGACACTACATACTGATATACACCTGAACATCAGCAGGAGAGACTCTTTAAAGTAGAGACACTACATACTGATATACACCTGAACATCAGCAGGAGAGGACTCTTTAAAGTAGAGACACTACATACTGATATACACCTGAACATCAGCAGGAGAGGACTCTTTAAAGTAGAGACACTACATACTGATATACACCTGAACATCAGCAGGAGAGGACTCTTTAAAGTAGAGACACTACATACTGATATACACCTGAAGATCAGCAGGAGAGGACTCTTTAAAGTAGAGACACTACATACTGATATACACCTGAACATCAGCAGGAGAGGACTCTTTAAAGTAGAGACACTACCTACTGATATACACCTGAACATCAGCAGGAGAGGACTCTTTAAAGTAGAGACACTACATACTGATATACACCTGAACATCAGCAGGAGAGGACTCTTTAAAGTAGAGACACTGCATATGATATACACCTGAACATCAGCAGGAGAGGACTCTTTAAAGTAGAACACTACATACTGATATACACCTGAACATCAGCTGGAGAGACTCTTTAAAGTAGAGACACTACATACTGATATACACCTGAACATCAGCAGGAGATGACTCTTTAAAGTAGAGACACTACATACTGATATACACCTGAACATCAGCAGGAGAGACTCTTTAAAGTAGAGACACATACTGATATACACCTGAACATCAGCAGGAGAGGACTCTTTAAAGTAGAGACACTACATACTGATATACACCTGAACATCAGCAGGAGAGGACTCTTTAAAGTAGAGACACTACATACTGATATACACCTGAACATCAGCAGGAGAGGACTCTTTAAAGTAGAGACACTACATACTGATATACACCTGAATCAACAGGAGAGGACTCTTTAAAGTAGAGACACTACATACTGAATACACCTGAACATCAGCAGGAGAGGACTCTTTAAAGTAGAGACACTGCATACTGATATACACCTGAACATCAGCAGGAGAGGACTCTTTAAAGTAGAGACACTACATACTGATATACACCTGAACATCAGCAGGAGAGGACTCTTTAAAGTAGAGACACTACAACTGATATACACCTGAACATCAGCAGGAGAGGACTCTTTAAAGTAGAGACACTACATACTGATATACACCTGAACATCAGCAGGAGAGGACTCTTTAAAGTAGAGACACTACATACTGATATACACCTGAACATCAGCAGGAGAGGACTCTTTAAAGTAGAGACACTACATACTGATATACACCTGAACATCAGCAGGAGAGGACTCTTTAAAGTAGAGACACTGCATACTGATATACACCTGAACATCAGCAGGAGAGGACCTTTAAAGTAGAGACACTACATACTGATATACACCTGAACATCAGCTGGAGAGGACTCTTTAAAGTAGAGACACTACATACTGATATACACCTGAACATCAGCAGGAGAGGACTCTTTAAAGTAGAGACACTACATACTGATATACACCTGAACATCAGCAGGAGAGGACTCTTTAAAGTAGAGACACTACATACTGATATACACCTGAACATCAGCAGGAGAGGACTCTTTAAAGTAGAGACACTACATACTGATATACACCTGAACATCAGCAGGAGAGGACTCTTTAAAGTAGAGACACTACATACTGATATACACCTGAACATCAGCAGGAGAGGACTCTTTAAAGTAGAGACACTACATACTGATATACACCTGAACATCAACAGGAGAGGACTCTTTAAAGTAGAGACACTACAACTGATATACACCTGAACATCAGCAGGAGAGGACTCTTTAAAGTAGAGACACTGCATACTGATATACACCTGAACATCACAGGAGAGGACTCTTTAAAGTAGAGACACTACATACTGATATACACCTGAACATCAGCTGGAGAGGACTCTTTAAAGTAGAGACACTACATACTGATATACACCTGAACATCAGCAGGAGAGGACTCTTTAAAGTAGAGACACTACATACTGATATACACCTGAACATCAGCAGGAGAGACTCTTTAAAGTAGAGACACTACATACTGATATACACCTGAACATCAGCAGGAGATGACTCTTTAAAGTAGAGACACTACATACTGATATACACCTGAACATCAGCAGGAGAGGACTCTTTAAAGTAGAGACACTACATACTGATATACACCTGAACATCAGCAGGAGAGGACTCTTTAAAGTAGAGACACTACATACTGATATACACCTGAACATCAGCAGGAGAGGACTCTTTAAAGTAGAGACACTACATACTGATATACACCTGAACATCAGCAGGAGAGGACTCTTTAAAGTAGAGACACTACATACTGATATACACCTGAACATCAGCAGAGAGGACTCTTTAAAGTAGAGACACTACATACTGATATACACCTGAACATCAGCAGGAGAGGACTCTTTAAAGTAGAGACACTGCATACTGATATACACCTGAACATCAGCAGGAGAGGACTCTTTAAAGTAGAGACACTACATACTGATATACACCTGAACATCAGCAGGAGAGGACTCTTTAAAGTAGAGACACTACATACTGATATACACCTGAACATCAGCTGGAGAGGACTCTTTAAAGTAGAGACACTACATACTGATATACACCTGAACATCAGCAGGAGAGGACTCTTTAAAGTAGAGACACTACATACTGATATACACCTGAACATCAGCAGGAGAGACTCTTTAAAGTAGAGACACTACATACTGATATACACCTGAACATCAGCAGGAGATGACTCTTTAAAGTAGAGACACTACATACTGATATACACCTGAACATCAGCAGGAGAGACTCTTTAAAGTAGAGACACTACATACTGATATACACCTGAACATCAGCAGGAGAGACTCTTTAAAGTAGAGACACTACATACTGATATCACCTGAACATCAGCAGGAGAGGACTCTTTAAAGTAGAGACACTACATACTGATATACACCTGAACATCAGCAGGAGAGGACTCTTTAAAGTAGAGACACTACATACTGATATACACCTGAAGATCAACAGGAGAGGACTCTTTAAAGTAGAGACACTACATACTGATATACACCTGAACATCAGCAGGAGAGGACTCTTTAAAGTAGAGACACTGCATACTGATATACACCTGAACATCAGCAGGAGAGGACTCTTTAAAGTAGAGACACTACATACTGATATACACCTGAACATCAGCAGGAGAGGACTCTTTAAAGTAGAGACACTCATACTGATATACACCTGAACATCAGCAGGAGAGGACTCTTTAAAGTAGAGACACTACATACTGATATACACCTGAACATCAGCAGGAGAGGACTCTTTAAAGTAGAGACACTACATACTGATATACACCTGAACATCAGCAGGAGAGGACTCTTTAAAGTAGAGACACTACATACTGATATACACCTGAACATCAGCAGGAGAGGACTCTTAAGTAAGACATACATACTGATACACCTGACATCAGCAGGAGAGGACTCTTTAAGTAGCACTACATACTGATACACTCAGCCTCTGGCTTCATCTCTTTGTATCACCTCTGGTTTGGCAAACTGAAGGTTTCAAAACCATAGTCCACAAACCACTTGGTCCCATCAATGTGACTACGTCCACTAATTAAATTCAAACCATGATTTAAACAGCATGTCTGTCTCTCAGAGCTGTCCTGGTTTGTGCCTGGGCCGAGGAGGGAGCCGATGCTTTGGGTCCGACGGGTCGTCCTTCACTCAGACGCTTTTCCTCCTGAAACTCTCGTCGATACTCTCGGAGCCGGAGACACCTTCAACTCTGCCGTCACTACACCCTGTCCAACGGTGAGACATTACACTGTCCAACTGGAGATATTACACTTTCCAACGGTGAGACATTACACTGTCCAACTGGAGACATTACACTGTCCAACAGGAGACATTACACTGTCCAACTGTGAGACATTACACTGTCCAACTGGAGACATTACACTGTCCAACAGGAGACATTACACTGTCCAACTGGAGACATTACACAGGAGACATTACACTTACCAACAGGAGACATTACACTGTCCAACTGTGAGACATTACACTGTCCAACAGGAGACATTACACTTACCAACAGGAGACATTACACTGTCCAACTGTGAGACATTACACTGTCCAACTGGAGACATTACACTGTCCAACAGGAGACATTACACTGTCCAAACAGGAGACATTACACTGTCCAACTTGAGACATTACACTGTCCAACTGTGAGACATTACACTGTCCAACTGGAGACATTACACAGGAGACATTACACTTACCAACTGGAGACATTACACTGTGCAACAGGAGACATTACACTGTCCAACTTGAGATATTACACTGTCCAACTGTGAGACATTACACTGTCCAACTGGAGACATTACACTGTCCAACTTGAGATATTACACTGTCCAACTGTGAGACATTACACTGTCCAACAGGAGACATTACACTGTCCAACTGGAGACATTACACAGGAGACATTACACTTACCAACAGGAGACATTACACTGTCCAACTGGGAGACATTACACTGTCCAACTGGAGACATTACACTGTCCAACTTGAGACATTACACTGTCCAACTGTGAGACATTACACTGTCCAACTGGAGACATTACACAGGAGACATTACACTTACCAACAGGAGACATTACACTGTCCAACTGTGAGACATTACACTGTCCAACTGGAGACATTACACTGTCCAACAGGAGACATTACACTGTCCAACTGTGAGACATTACACTGTCCAACTGGAGACATTACACTGTCCAACAGGAGACATTACACTGTCCGACTGGAGACATTACACTGTCCAACAGGAGACATTACACTGTCCAACTGTGAGACATTACACTGTCCAACTGGAGACATTACACTGTCCAACAGGAGACATTACACTGTCCGACTGAGATATTACACTGTCCAACAGGAGACATTACACTGTCCAACTGGAGACATTACACTGTCCAACTGAGATATTACACTGTCCAACAGGAGACATTACACTGTCCAACTGGAGACATTACACTGTCCAACTTGAGATATTACACTGTCCAACTGGAGACATTACACTGTCCAACTGGAGACATTACACTGTCCAACTGGAGACATTACAACTGTCCAACTGGAGACATTACACAGGAGACATTACACTTCCAACAGGAGACATGACACTGTCCAACTTGAGACATTACACTGTCCAACTGGAGACATTACACTGTCCAACTGAGACATTACACTGTCCAACAGGAGACATTACACTGTCCAACTGAGACATTACACTGTCCAGGAACATTACACTTCCAACGAGACATTCACTGTCCAACAGTGAGACATTACACTGTCCAACAGAGACATTACACTGTCCAACTGTGAGACATTACACTGTCCAACAGGAGACATTACACTGTCCAACTTGAGACATTACACTGTCCAACTGGAGACATTACACTGTCCAACTTGAGACATTACACTGTCCAACAGGAGACATTACACTTACCAACAGGAGACATTACACTGTCCAACTGGAGACATTACACTGTCCAACAGGAGACATTACACTGTCCAACAGGAGACATTACACTGTCCAACTGGAGACATTACACTGTCCAACAGAGACATTACACTGTCCAACTGAGACATTACACTGTCCAACAGGAGACATTACACTGTCCAGGAGACATTACACTGTCCAACTGGAGACATTACACTGTCCAACAGGAGACATTACACTTACCAACAGGAGACATTACACTGTCCAACTGTGAGACATTACACTGTCCAACTGGAGACATTACACTGTCCAAAGGAGACATTACACTGTCCAACTGGAGACATTACACAGGAGACATTACACTTAAACAGGAGACATGACACTGTCCAACTGTGAGACATTACACTGTCCAACAGGAGACATTACACTGTCCAACTGAGACATTACACTGTCCAACAGGAGACATTACACTACCAACAGGAGACATTACACTGTCCAACTGTGAGACATTACACTGTCCAACTGGAGACATTACACTGTCCAAACAGGAGACATTACACTGTCCAACTGGAGACATTACACAGGAGACATTACACTTACCAACAGGAGACATGACACTGTCCAACTGTGAGACATTACACTGTCCAACAGGAGACATTACACTGTCCAACTGTGAGACATTACACTGTCCAACAGGAGACATTACACTGTCCAACTTGAGACATTACACTGTCCAACTGGAGACATTACACTGTCCAACTAGACATTACATTACACTGTCCAACAGGAGACATTACACTTACCAACAGGAGACATTACACTGTCCAACTGAGACATTACACTGTCCAACAGGAGACATTACACTGTCCAACAGGAGACATTACACTGTCCAACTGGAGACATTACACTGTCCAACAGGAGACATTACACTGTCCAACTTGAGACATTACACTGTCCAACAGGAGACATTACACTGTCCAACAGGAGACATTACACTGTCCAACTGGAGACATTACACTGTCCAACTGGAGACATTACACTGTCCAACTTGAGACATTACACTGTCCAACGGAGACATTACACTGTCCAACTTGAGACATTACACTGTCCAACAGGAGACATTACACTGTCCAACTTGAGAATTACACTGTCCAACAGGAGACATTACACTGTCCAACTTGAGACATTACACTGTCCAACTGGAGACATTACACTGTCCAACTTGAGACATTACACTGTCCAACTGGAGACATTACACTGTCCAACTTGAGACATTACACTGTCCAACAGGAGACATTACACTGTCCAACTGAGACATTACACTGTCCAACTTGAGACATTACACTGTCCAACAGGAGACATTACACTGTCCAACTTGAGACATTACACTGTCCAACAGGAGACATTACACTGTCCAACTTGAGACATTACACTGTCCAACTGGAGACATTACACTGTCCAACTGGAGACATTACACTGTCCAACAGGAGACATTACACTGTCCAACTGTGAGACATTACACTGTCCAACAAGACATTACACTGTCCAACTGGAGACACACTGTCCAACTGGAGACATTACACTGTCCAACTGGAGACATTACACTGTCCAACTGGAGACATTACACTGTCCAACAGGAGACATTACACTGTCCAACTTGAGACATTACACTGTCCACTGGAGACATTACACTGTCCAACTGAGACATTACACTGTCCAACTGGAGACTTACACTGTCCAACTGGAGACATTACACTGTCCAACAGGAGACATTACACTGTCCAACTTGAGACATTCACTGTCCAACTGGAAGACATTACACACTGTCCAACTTGAGACATTACACTGTCCAACTTGAGACATTACAACACTGTCCAACAGGAGACATTACACTGTCCATAAATAACCTTTATTCTGTGTTCTATATTTAATGACCTGCAGGGGGCAGTCTTCAGGACGCTTTGACCTTCGGCTGCAGGGTCGCCGGCAGAAAGTGTGGTTCCACGGTTACGACGGCATCGCCGAAATGAGTGCACTCTGATCGACGATTTCAGATCTGACAGGAAATCCACATCTTTATTCTAGTTTAAAATCAAATGTATCGTATTTTGTATCCGTGTGTTTACGGTGGCCGACGCTACAAGGAACCAACGCTCTTCCATCAGGAGGAACGCGCTGCAGCTTCAGAGGATGCAGACGTAAATACCCAACCCAAAGGTTCCAATGAAGAAACATCTCCAGCAACTTGAGGACACGTGCAGCGTTTAGAGGACATCCAGCAGCTGAGGACACGTGCAGCGTTTAGAGGACATCAGCAGCTTGAGGAGACGTGCAGCGTTTAGAGGACATCCAGCAGCTTGAGGAGACGTGCAGCGTTTAGAGGACATCCAGCAGCTTGAGGAGACATGCAGCGTTTAGAGGACATCCAGCAGCTTGAGGAGACATGCAGCGTTTAGAGAACATCCAGCACTTGAGGAGACGTGCAGCGTTTAGAGGAATTCACAGCTTGAGGAGACGTGCAGCGTTTAGAGGACATCCAGCAGCTTGAGGAGACATGCAGCGTTTAGAGGACATCCAGCAGCTTGAGGAGACATGCAGCGTTTAGGACATCCAGCAGCTTGAGGAGACATGCAGCGTTTAGAGGACATCCAGCAGCTTGAGGAGACATGCAGCGTTTAGAGGACATCCAGCAGCTTGAGGAGACATGCAGCGTTTAGAGAACATCCAGCAGCTTGAGGAGACATGCAGCGTTTAGAGAACACTCAGCAGCTTGAGGAGACATGCAGCGTTTAGAGGACATCCAGCAGCTTGAGGAGACATGCAGCGTTCACTAAACGCTGCAGGAAAAGCTGGTTCAGATGTTTCTCGTGATGGAAGAGTTGGGGGACGCTGAAGCACGTTGCACCTCGGCCTCCTAGTTCGACACAGAAACATGTAAAGTATGAATAACTGAAATGAATGAACCGAGTAATAAAAAGTAATCATAACTAAAGGTTTACTGTTTGATAAATGATCTTTATCTGATTTAACAATACACTTTTCAATCTTGTCAAAATGTGTTAATTTATCTTCGACCGGAGGCTGAAGGGAGGCTGTACTCTAGTATGGGTTACTGTAACAGAGTATTCCTACACTCTGGTACTTTTACTCAAGTGCAATATCTGAGTACTTTTACTCAAGAACAAGATCTGAGTATTTCTACTTTTTACTCAAGTACAATATCTGAGTATTTCTACTTTTACTCAAGAACAAGATCTGAGTATTTCTATTTTTACTCAAGTACAAGATCTGAGTACTTCTACTTTTACTCAATTACAAGATCTGAGTACTTCTACTTTTACTCAATTACAAGATCTGAGTACTTCTACTTTTTCTCGAGTACAAGATCTGAGTACTTCTACTTTTACTCAATTACAAGATCTGAGTACTTCTACTTTGACTCGAGTACAAGATCTGAGTACTTCTACTTTTACTCGAGTACAAGATCTGAGTACTTCTACTTTGACTCAAGTACACGATCTGAGTACTTCTACTTTGACATTCGAGTAACACTTGAGTACCTAACTTCAAGTACACTCTGAGTACTTCTACTTTACTTTGACTCAAGTACACGATCTGAGTACTTCTACTTTGACTCAAGTACACACGATCTGAGTACTTCTACTTTGACTCAAGTACACGATCTGAGTACTTCTACTTTGACTCAAGTAACACAATCTGAGTACTTCTACTTTGACTCAAGTACACGATCACAGTACTCTCTCCCACCTCTGGTAACCGTGGTAACAAGATGCACGCCCTAAGGTTTAAAGATGTTGTAATGGAGGTGAGACCTGTGGTGACTGGGTACTGCTTTAGTAAAGAAGAAAAAAAAATAATATTTTAAACTTCCTGCTCAGAAGAATCACGAGCAGCAATCAAAACCTCAGGAATCTTCAAAGTTATCCAAACGACGATTTTTAGATTCTGAATTTAGGAGGACTGTTGTCAGCAGTTTAAAGCAGAGGTTCTCAATTGTTTTTCAGCCAAGGACCCTTACAAGATAGAGAACACACCAAGGACCCCTTACATACCCTAGGGACCAGAGGGTACAATGGTTGGACATTTACTACCGGCCGCGGCTGCCTAGTGCCAGGGTCCATATAACCGACCGCAATGCATAGCGGGAAGTCGGTTATATAGACATCACAAAATAAGTGTTTTAACGGTGACTAGTTTATGCGGGGAAAAGAGTGCTCAAAATCGGATTCAACTGGCCATTTCATCCACACCTCACGACTCCCATCAAAAGTGATTGAAATGTACAGGAATCTGTACATTTCATCCACATTTGACGACCCGAGCAGGGTGACTTTGTTACCCAGGAATAAGTGTCTGAAAGTCGGGGAAGATTACTTTAAACACAGGGTACACATGGCTGTATTACCCGCAATTAGTGTGTGAAAGATGGGTAAGTTTGCTGTGAATTTAAGGGAGATATGGCCCTTTCAAACACACCTCACGACTCCCATCAAAAGTGATTGAAATGTACAGGATCTGTCCATTTCATTCACATTTGACGACCCGAGCAGGGTGACTTTGTTACCCAGGAAAAGTGTCTGAAAGTCGGGGAAGATTACTCAGGGTATACAGGACTTTCACCCTCCCCCGTTGGCACTTAGCCGTTTTTCGAGAATCATCCATACATACCCTAGGGACCAGAGGGTACAATGGTTGGACATTTACTACCGGCCGCGGTCTTTCTAGTGCCAGGGTCCATATAACCGACCGCAATGCATAGCGGGAAGTCGGTTATATAGACATCAACAAAATAAGTGTTTAACGGTGACTAGTTTATGCGGGGAAAAGAGTGCTCAAAATCGGATTCAACTGGCCATTTCATCCACACCTCACGACTCCCATTAAAAGTGATTGAAATGTACAGGAATCTGTACATTTCATCCACATTTGATGACCCGTCATGGGTGACTTTCTTCCCAGGAATTAGTGTCTGAAAGCTGGGTAAGATTACTTTAAATACTGGGTACACATGGCTTCATTACCCATGAATTAGTGTGTGAAAGCTGGGTAAGTTTGATGTGAATTTAAGGTAGATATGGCCATTTCATCCACACCTGATGACTCCCATTAAAAGTGATTGAAATGTACAGGAATCTGTCCATTTCATTCACATTTCTTACCCAGGAATTAGTGTCTGAAAGCTGGGTAAGATTACTTTAAATACTGGGTACACATGGCTTCATTACCCATGAATTAGTGTGTGAAAGCTGGGTAAGTTTGATGTGAATTTAAGGGATATGGTCATTTCATCCACACCTGAATACTCCCATCAAAAGTGATTGAAATGTACAGGAATCTGTCCATTTCAATCACATTTGATGACCCGTCCAGGGTGACTTTCTTCCCCAGGAATTAGTGTCTGAAAGCTGGGTAAGATTACTTTAAATGCAGTGTGCACATGGCTGTTACCCAGCAATTAGTGTGTGAAAGATGGGTAAGTTTGATGTGAATTTAAGGAAGATATGGCCATTTCATCCACACCTCACGACTCCCATACACAAGTGATTGAAATGTACAGGACTCTGTCCATTTCATCCACATTTGACGACCCGTCAAGGGTGGCTTTCTTAACCAATATTGTACACCGACAAAGCCACCTCTTCGGGGCCGCTCCAAGACCCCCAAAACACGGACGCAGCAGCCCCAGCATCTCTCCCTGACATGAGCAAACAGGTTATTTCAGACTTCCATGAAATACCCCGGGGAAAAGCACCTCTCTGTGGCCGCTCCAAGACCCCCAAAACACGGACTAAGGAGCTCCAGGATCTCTCCCTGACATAAGTACTTCCAGAACCTCGCGCACCTTGGGTCCCCGGGCCCCCGAACTTAAGCACTCCCCCACGGACTAAACCAAGATGATCACACCCTCAAGAATCTCGTGCCCCTGGGAATCTTAAAGGGGGGTGTATTTTGCGGTGCTTATCGTCCGCCCATCGGCACCCATAGTCGGCCTTCTTCACAGCAGCACCACCCACCCTCCATGGAGGATTTTTCTCGTGCCCCTGGCAACACTTAAAGGGGGTCTACTTTGCGGTGCTTTACCGTCCGCCCATCGGCACCCATAGTCGGCCTTCTTCACAGCACCACCTGCCCTGCTGGAGGTTCACACTTTAACTTTTTTTACCCTCTTCTACCTTACAAATCATCCCACACTTGAGCACTCCTCACTCGGACTAAACACCTCCATGCTACCACCAGAACCAGAATATCGTGCCCCTGGAGATCTTAAAGGAAAAAAACCCATAGTGGGCTTTAAAAACAGAAGACTTAGTAATTTTAACAAACTTTATTTACAGTAATATTGACAGTAATAAATACATTCACACAGGATATAAAGTATTTACAAGGGGACTGATTACAACAACACACTGCATATTTACAAGTTGATCACTGGCAAAAGTGGGTGAAGTTGGGGCAGAGTATGGCACCCTCTCTTCACCCATGTCTGAGGGGCTGTGTTCGGCCAGTGACTGGTCCCTCGTCGCTCGCCAAGCGTTGACATGTCTTGGTAGGGAGTCTTGGTAGGGAGCCGGGCTGTGCTCCTCTCCAGAGATGTCACTGTCGATGTCAATACCCGCAAAAGTGTCTTCATTTCCCGCTGCTACTGCTGTCGATGCCGCCGCCGCTGCTTGCAGTGACTCTGTGAAGAGCAACCGAATGTCCGCAGCCTCCTTCAAAGAAGGATTATTCGCGTAAAATTTGTCCGCAGTTGCAGTGTTGTGACACATGAAATCACTCACTCGTTGGCGGTTGCCTTTGTCTTGAAACCTCTTCGCATTATCGGCGTGGACTGTGCGGAGGTCGGTGAAGTTAATGGGACCGTGGAGCCCCACATCAGCCCATGCCAACCTCAGGGAGTAGGCAAGCTTCCTGAACGGGTTCTTCCCCTCTGTGTATAGAAAGTAACGGCTCTGGGTGCAGGTCAGCGTACCCTTGATTTCCAGCCACCTCTTCATCCATCCAAATTCTTCTACGGTGAGGTACAGCTGCGCTTCCCCGAACGCGTTGGCCGTCTTGTGGTTGCTTACCTGTTATGACAGAGTTAGAGAGTGTCAATACAATGTCAATCATGCATATAACTGCCAGAATAAATGCATTGATTAATAGCACTCACATGAACCAGGTAGCCGAAGGCAGTGCCAGTTGTATCCGCCTTTCGGACCTCGGCGTTGGTCATGTTGGAGTAGACCCCCGGACGATGGCCGTAAATGCAGCTCCAATGAAGAGTCATATACCCATAGAGCAGGGTCCGGGTTGCGGTAGTCGGATTGCTGGCCATCACATCCAGGAGCTGAGGGATGCGAGTGGTGGTCGAAGTCAAGCATGTCATTAGGTCGTTGTGGCTCGGCAGACCTTCCATCTTGTCACGCTTCACTTGCATCTGGTGGATAAGTACTTTCTCTCTTCAGGGACTTCAAGATGGCAACTACTTCCCGTTTGATTAAAATCATGTCGGTTTGGCTGAGCCTGCTCCCCTTGCATGGTGTGTCGGCCATGTACTTGAGAAAGTGTGATATATTCTTGATGTAGAAGTCGGAGGTCGTGACCTGAAGGCTGACTTCATCAGGCTCCGGGACCACCCACGTATCCTCTTGAGATCCCTCAAAAGAGCCAGTCAGACAAGGCGATTGAACCCGTGAGCCATGAAACTTAGAACGACTTCACTCTGCTCAGTTTGGAAACTGTGTTTCCTGGAGCCTCACTGGTGGGTCGATACCTGCATAATGCTCCCGGTATCCTTGAAGATACTCCTCTGTGAAATATAAAACAGTACTTTAATGACAACACATCGTGTGTTACAGAAACTGCATGTGTCACATAGCCAACACAACTTACCATGACCCGTGGGAATGTGAGGTCCCGCATTATATTTCCCGGCCCCTGCCCCGAACCAGGGGGAATGGATGGGAGGGGAGGTTGACGAGGCCTCGGTATGCATGGATGCAGGCTCTGAGGAGCTGGATGAATGTGTGTGAGAGCCAGTGGGGGACTCGCTGCAGGCGGGAATGGGAGACTTGCTGCAGGAGGGACCTTTCGACTTGGACAGCCTCGTTGGTGTCGACTCTGTTCGGGGTCGTTTCTTCAGAATGACCCGCTCTCATTCCTCCCCATCGAACGCGGGCATGTCCCCGGCCCGCTGATCCATCCTCTGTCGCTTGTGCTTTATCCTCTGCTGCAACTTGCAGCGCAGGGATTTCACCTCAGCAGCATATATGTCCCGCTGAGCCCTCACTGCGTTTGCCTCCAGCCTCCATTCTTTGCAGTCCGGGTTGTCACATTCATTCACCGGGGACAAGGGTGGAGGTTTGTGACAGTATATCGTCGTCTGCCCACCATGTCAACAGCCCAAGCGGTAATCATTTCTATGGTGGGTTTGTCATTCGGAGTTCATAAAACTCCTTCTTGGCCACTGTCATTTTCAGTTTATTTCGAACCGCATGTAGTTCCTCCCGGGCCAGCTCAACATGGTCTCTGGCCAAGTGGCGATCCAGCCTTGTGCCCGGTACTCGCATCCCAGAATGGTACAGGGATGGAGCCTAATGTTGGTCCGTCCGTTGGCCAACAACAGCAGAATTTTTCTTTCAACCAAGTTACGCACACCATGGCGCCTCTGCAGGTGCTTGCTCAGGGCACGGTAGGAACTATTACAGATCGGACAACGGACCGCCATCCGACCTGTATTCTTGAGCATTTCGGTACCGGGAAATGTCACCAGAATCGTGGGTAAAAAGAAGGAAGCGTGAAAAGACTCACGAAAGATGCACTCAGCTTATTTTCAAACCGGTGTTTGTTTTCATTTGCATCATGGTGCGGTGTCCCATTTAGGCACTCGTTAGGCGGGCAGAGATCCCTGTAATCTCCCCTCACGTTCCTCCAGAGTCTGGTTCTCCCAAAGGATACCCGACAGTTTCGGGTACGACAACGTGGGGATAACAGTACCCTCCGGGCGATCCGTCCCCCAGGGGGACGGAGGCATTGAACCCCTCTCACCTGCTCCCGGAGGAGGCAGGGGAGTCAGGGGAGTCAGGTACCCAGAGGGCGCACGGTGGACGGCCAGGGCGAGGCCGCCACACCGCGCTGGAGTCAGGGTCCCGGTGAGGCGCAGGACGGAGCACTCGGCAGTAGCCTCCAGCAGACCCCCGCGCGGTTCCCTCGGAAGAGGTGGAGAGGCGGGTGTTTCCATCTGCTGGCGGGTTGCCGGGGTAACAGCATCCTCCGGGGAGGCATTGAACCCCCTCTCACCTGCTCCCGGAGGAGGCAGGGGAGTCAGGGGAGTCAGGTACCCAGAGGGCGCACGGTGGACGGCCAGGGCGAGGCCGCCACACCGCGCTGGAGTCAGGGTCCCGGTGAGGCGCAGGACGGAGCACCCGGCAGTAGCCTCCAGCAGACCCCCGCGCGGTTCCCTCGGAAGAGGTGGAGAGGCGGGTGTTTCCATCTGCTGGCGGGTTGCCGGGGTAACAGCATCCTCCGGGGAGGCATTGAACCCCTCTCACCTGCTCCCAGAGGAGGCAGGGGAGTCAGGGGAGTCAGGTACCCAGAGGGCGCACGGTGGACGGCCAGGGCGAGGCCGCCACACCGCGCTGGAGTCAGGGTCCCGGTGAGGCGCAGGACGGAGCACCCGGCAGTAGCCTCCAGCAGACCCCCGCGCGGTTCCCTCGGAAGAGGTGGAGAGGCGGGTGTTTCCATCTGCTGGCGGGTTGCCGGGGTAACAGCATCCTCCGGGGAGGCATTGAACCCCTCTCACCTGCTCCCGGAGGAGGCAGGGGAGTCAGGGGAGTCAGGTACCCAGAGGGCGCACGGTGGACGGCCAGGGCGAGGCCGCCACACCGCGCTGGAGTCAGGGTCCCGGTGAGGCGCAGGACGGAGCACCCGGCAGTAGCCTCCAGCAGACCCCCGCGCGGTTCCCTCGGAAGAGGTGGAGAGGCGGGGTGTTTCCATCTGCTGGCGGGTTGCCGGGGTAACAGCATCCTCCGGGGAGGCATTGAACCCCTCTCACCTGCTCCCGGAGGAGGCAGGGGAGTCAGGTACCCAGAGGGTGGACGGCCAGGGCGAGGCCGCCACACCGCGCTGGAGTCAGGGTCCCGGTGAGGCGCAGGACGGAGCACCCGGCAGTAGCCTCCAGCAGACCCCCGCACGGTTCCCTCGTCCCTCGGAAGGGGTGGAGAGGCGGGTGTTTTCATCTGCTGGCCAGAGTCAGAAAAAGTATAAGTTAACTTTTTGGAAGAACCATAGAAAAGGGTGAAAATGGATAAATTGTATCCGAAAATAGTGTTCCATAAGGCGGGTAGAGTCCCCTGACAACTCCCCTACCTTCCTCCAGAGTCAGAAAAAGTATAAGTTAACTTTTTGGAAGAACCATAGAAAAGGGTGAAAATGGATAAAATGTATCCCAAAATAGTGTTCCATAAGGCGGGTAGAGTCCCCTGACAACTCCCCTACCTTCCTCCAGAGTCAGAAAAAGTATAAGTTAACTTTTTGGAAAGAACCATAAAAAAGGGTGAAAATGGATAAAATGTATCCCAAAATAGTGCCCCTTGAGGCGGGTAGAGTCCCCTGACAACTCCCCTTGCATTCCTCCAGACACCAGTTTGAAAACTTAAAGTTTTGTGAGAACCAGGATTGGGGGTCCTCTTGGCAACAATTTCATCCGATCCAAAGTGCTCCTGAGGCGGATACATTCCTCCATGATTTCCCCATCATGTGAAAATAGCTCGTTTTTTTCTAAGTGCTCTCAAAAACCGGGTTTCCGATTTCGTGCAGATGGTAGCTTGGAAAAGATGAATGAATTTTTTGGACGGAGGAGGGGAGCTCTGGTTTCCCCTCCCGTTGTAAATTGCAACGGGGGAGTGGAAAAGTCTCCGGGGCTTCGTCCCGAAGCGCCGAAGACCTGACCCCCTCCCCCGTTTTTACAGAATTTTCAAAAACTTCATTTTTGATTATTTTAACATATAATTGACCGTTTTCTTTACTTTTTTTTGCTTTCCACGGGTGGGGACGCATGGCAGGCCGCCTATGAGCTTCCAAATTCGGCCTGGAACCTCCGGGAATTATGGGTTAAGCTCCATATACTGACGACTCCCATTAAAAATGCATGAAATGTACAGGAATCTGTCCATTTCAATCACATTCGATGACCCCATTAAAAATGCATGAAATGTACAGGAATCTGTCCATTTCAATCACATTCGACGACCACATTAAAAATGCATGAAATGTACAGGAATATGTCCATTAAAAATGCATGAAATGTACAGGAATATGTCCATTTCATCCACATTCGACGACCCCATTAAAAATGCATGAAATGTACAGGAATCTGTCCATTTCAATCACATTTGATGACCGGTCCAGGGTGACTTTGTTACCCAGGAATTAGTGTCTGAAAGCTGGGTAAGATTACTTTAAATGCAGGGTACACATGGCTCTATTACCCAGCAATTAGTGTGTGAAAGCTGGGTAAGTTTGATGTGAATTTAAGCAAGATATGGCCATTTCATCCACACCTGATGACTCCCATTAAAAATGCATGAAATGTACAGGAATCTGTCCATTTCAATCACATTTGATGACCGGTCCAGGGTGACTTTGTTACCCAGGAATTAGTGTCTGAAAGCTGGGTAAGATTACTTTAAATGCAGGGTACACATGGCTCTATTACCAGCAATTAGTGTGTGAAAGCTGGGTAAGTTTGATGTGAATTTAAGCAAGATATGGCCATTTCATCCACACCTGATGACTCCCATTAAAAATGCATGAAATGTACAGGAATCTGTCCATTTCAATCACATTTGATGACCGGTCCAGGGTGACTTTGTTACCCAGGAATTAGTGTCTGAAAGCTGGGTAAGATTACTTTAAATGCAGGGTACACATGGCTCTATTACCCAGCAATTAGTGTGTGAAAGCTGGGTAAGTTTGATGTGAATTTAAGCAAGATATGGCCATTTCATCCACACCTGATGACTCCCATTAAAAATGCATGAAATGTACAGGAATCTGTCCATTTCAATCACATTTGATGACCGGTCCAGGGTGACTTGTTACCCAGGAATTAGTGTCTGAAAGCTGGGTAAGATTACTTTAAATGCAGGGTACACATGGCTCTATTACCCAGCAATTAGTGTGTGAAAGCTGGGTAAGTTTGATGTGAATTTAAGCAAGATATGGCCATTTCATCCACACCTGATGACTCCCATTAAAAATGCATGAAATGTACAGGAATCTGTCCATTTCAATCACATTTGATGACCGGTTCCAGGGTGACTTTGTTACCCAGGAATTAGTGTCTGAAAGCTGGGTAAGATTACTTTAAATGCAGGGTACACATGGCTCTATTACCCAGCAATTAGTGTGTGACAGCTGGGTAAGTTTGATGTGAATTTAAGCAAGATATGGCCATTTCATCCACACCTGATGACTCCCATTAAAAATGCATGAAATGTACAGGAATCTGTCCATTTCAATCACATTTGATGACCGGTCCAGGGTGACTTTGTTACCCAGGAATTAGTGTCTGAAAGCTGGGTAAGATTACTTTAAATGCAGGTACACATGGCTCTATTACCCAGCAATTAGTGTGTGAAAGCTGGGTAAGTTTGATGTGAATTTAAGCAAGATATGGCCATTTCATCCACACCTGATGACTCCCATTAAAAATGCATGAAATGTACAGGAATCTGTCCATTTCAATCACATTTGATGACCGGTCCAGGGTGACTTTGTTACCCAGGAATTAGTGTCTGAAAGCTGGGTAAGATTACTTTAAATGCAGGGTACACATGGCTCTATTACCCAGCAATTAGTGTGTGACAGCTGGGTAAGTTTGATGTGAATTTAAGCAAGATATGGCCATTTCATCCACACCTGATGACTCCCATAAAAATGCATGAAATGTACAGGAATCTGTCAATTTCAATCACATTTGATGACCGGTCCAGGGTGACTTTGTTACCCTGGAATTAGTGTCTGAAAGCTGGGTAAGATTACTTTAAATGCAGGGTACACATGGCTTTATTACCCAACAATTAGTGTGTGAAAGCTGGGTATGATTGATGTGAATTTAAGGAAGATATGGCCCTTTCAAACACACCTCACGACTCCCATCAAAAGTGATTGAAATGTACAGGAATCTGTCCATTTCATTCACATTTGACGACCGAGCAGGGTGACTTTGTTACCCAGGAATAAGTGTCTGAAAGCCGGGGGACGATTACTCAGGGTATACAGGACTTTCACCCTCCCCCGTTGGCACTTAGCCGTTTTTCGAGAATCATCCATACTTCCATAACATGAGACCCCCGAACCCCGGAATTAAGCACTCCCCAACGGACTAAACCCAGATGTTCACACCCTCCAGAACTTAATGCCCCTGGTGAGTCAGAAAAGAGGTGTATTTTGTGGTTCTTTATCGTCCGCTCATCGGCACCCATAGTCGGCCTCTTTCACAGCAGCAGCACCCACCCTCCATGGAGGGTATTCTCGTGCCCCTGGCAACACTTGAAGGGGGTGTATTTTGCGGTGCTTTATCGTCCGCCATCGGCACCCATAGTCGGTCCAGTCGCTGAAGGTACTTGACATCGGAGGTTGACATCGCATTTCCATTGAGCGGACATGCGTACATTCTGAAGGGCAAGTTCCACGGTACCTCCGTCTCTAAGGCTGACATTTGCCTTACATACCCTAGGGACCAGAGGGTACAATGGTTGGACATTACTACCGGCCGCGGTCTGCCTAGTGCCAGGGTCCATATAACCGACCGCAATGCATAGCGGGAAGTCGGTTATATAGACATCAACAAAATAAGTGTTTAACGGTGACTAGTTTATGCGGGGAAAAGAGTGCTCAAAATCGGATTCAACTGGCCATTTCATCCACACCTCACGACTCCCATCAAAAGTGATTGAAATGTACAGGAATCTGTACATTTCATCCACCATTTGACGACCCGAGCAGGGTGACTTTGTTACCCAGGAATAAGTGTCTGAAAGTCGGGGAAGATTACTTTAAACACAGGTTACACATGGCTGTATTACCCAGCAATTAGTGTGTGAAAGATGGGTAAGTTTGCTGTGAATTTAAGGGAGATATGGCCCTTTCAAACAGGGAGATGTACACGGCTTTATTACCCAGGAATAAGTGTCTTAAAGTCGGGGAAGATTACTTTAAATGCATGGTGCACATGGCTGTATTACCCATGAATTAGTGTGTGAAAGCTGGGTAAGTTTGATGTGAATTTAAGGAAGATATGGCCATTTCATCCACACCTCACGACTCCCATCAAAAGTGATTGAAATGTACAGGAATCTGTCCATTTCATCCACATTTGACGACCCGAGCAGGGTGACTTTCTTCCCCAGGAATTAGTGTCTGAAAGCTGGGGAAGATTACTTTAAACACAGGGTACACATGGCTGTATTACCCAGCAATTAGTGTGTGAAAGATGGGTAAGTTGCTGTGAATTTAAGGGAGATATGGCCCTTTCAAACAGGGAGATGTACACGGCTTTATTACCCAGGAATAAGTGTCTTAAAGTCGGGAAAGATTACTTTAAATGCATGGTGCACATGGCTGTATTACCCATGAGTTAGTGTGTGAAAGCTGGGTAAGTTTGATGTGAATTTAAGGAAGATATGGCCATTTCATCCACACCTCACGACTCCCATCAAAAGTGATTGAAATGTACAGGAATCTGTCCATTTCATCCACATTTGACGACCGAGCAGGGTGACTTTCTTCCCCAGGAATTAGTGTCTGAAAGCTGGGGAAGAATACTTTAAACACAGGGTACACATGGCTGTATTACCCAGCAATTAGTGTGTGAAAGATGGGTAAATTTGCTGTGAATTTAAGGGAGATATGGCCCTTTCAAACAGGGAGATGTACACGGCTTTATTACCCAGGAATAAGTGTCTTAAAGTCGGGAAAGATTACTTTAAATGCATGGTGCACATGGCTGTATTACCCATGAGTTAGTGTGTGAAAGCTGGGTAAGTTTGATGTGAATTTAAGGAAGATATGGCCATTTCATCCACACCTCACGACTCCCATCAAAAGTGATTGAAATGTACAGGAATCTGTCCATTTCATCCACATTTGACGACCCGAGCAGGGTGACTTCTTCCCCAGGAATTAGTGTCTGAAAGCTGGGGAAGATTACTTTAAACACAGGGTACACATGGCTGTATTACCCAGCAATTAGTGTGTGAAAGATGGGTAAGTTTGCTGTGAATTTAAGGGAGATATGGCCCTTTCAAACAGGGAGATGTACACGGCTTTATTACCCAGGAATAAGTGTCTTAAAGTCGGGGAAGATTACTTTAAATGCATGGTGCACATGGCTGTATTACCCATGAGTTAGGTGTGAAAGCTGGGTAAGTTTGATGTGAATTTAAGGAAGATATGGCCATTTCATCCCACACCTCACGACTCCCATCAAAAGTGATTGAAATGTACAGGAATCTGTACATTTCATCCACATTTGACGACCCGAGCAGGGTGACTTTGTTACCCAGGAATAAGTGTCTGAAAGTCGGGGAAGATTACTTTAAACACAGGGTACACATGGCTGTATTACCCAGCAGTTAGTGTGTGAAAGATGGGTAAGTTTGCTGTGAATTTAAGGGAGATATGGCCCTTTCAAAACACACCTCACGACTCCCATCAAAAGTGATTGAAATGTACAGGAATCTGTCCATTTCATTCACATTTGACGACCCGAGCAGGGTGACTTTGTTACCCAGGAATAAGTGTCTGAAAGTCGGGGAAGATTACACAGGGTATACAGGACTTTCACCCTCCCCCGTTGGCACTTAGCCGTTTTTTCGAGAATCATCCATACATACCCTAGGGACCAGAGGGTACAATGGTTGGACATTTACTACCGGCCGCGGTCTGCCTAGTGCCAGGGTCCATATAACCGACCGCAATGCATAGCGGGAAGTCGGTTATATAGACATCAACAAAATAAGTGTTTAACGGTGACTAGTTTATGCGGGGAAAAGAGTGCTCAAAATCGGATTCAACTGGCCATTTCATCCACACCTCACGACTCCCATCAAAAGTGATTGAAATGTACAGGAATCTGTACATTTCATCCACATTTGATCACCCGTCATGGGTGACTTTCTTCCCCAGGAATTAGTGTCTGAAAGCTGGGTAAGATTACTTTAAATACTGGGTACACATGGCTTCATTACCCATGAATTAGTGTGTGAAAGCTGGGTAAGTTTGATGTGAATTTAAGGAAGATATGGCCATTTCATCCACACCTGATGACTCCCATTAAAAGTGATTGAAATGTACAGGAATCTGTCCATTTCATTCACATTTCTTACCCAGGAATTAGTGTCTGAAAGCTGGGTAAGATTACTTTAAATACTGGGTACACATGGCTTCATTACCCATGAATTAGTGTGTGAAAGCTGGGTAAGTTTGATGTGAATTTAAGGGAGATATGGTCATTTCATCCACACCTGAATACTCCCATCAAAAGTGATTGAAATGTACAGGAATCTGTCCATTTCAATCACATTTGATGACCCGTCCAGGGTGACTTTCTTCCCCAGGAATTAGTGTCTGAAAGCTGGGTAAGATTACTTTAAATGCAGTGTGCACATGGCTGTATTACCCAGCAATTAGTGTGTGAAAGATGGGTAAGTTTGATGTGAATTTAAGGAAGATATGGCCATTTCATCCACACCTCACGACTCCCATACAAAGTGATTGAAATGTACAGGACTCTGTCCATTTCATCCACATTTGACGACCCGTCAAGGGTGGCTTTCTTAACCAATATGTACACCGACAAAGCCACCTCTTCGGGGCCGCTCCAAGACCCCCAAAACACGGACACAGCAGCCCCAGCATCTCTCCCTGACATGAGCAAACAGGTTATTTCAGACTTCCATGAAATACCCCGGGGAAAAAGCACCTCTCTGTGGCCGCTTGGGTCCCCGGGCCCCCGAACTTAAGCACTCCCCCACGGACTAAACCAAGATGATCACACCCTCAAGAATCTCGTGCCCCTGGGAATCTTAAAGGGGGGTGTATTTTGCGGTGCTTAATCGTCCGCCCATCGGCACCCATAGTCGGCCTTCTTCACAGCAGCAGCATCCAACCTCCATGGAGGATTTTTCTCGTGCCCCTGGCAACACTTAAAGGGGGTCTACTTTGCGGTGCTCTATCGTCCGCCCATCGGCACCCATAGTCGGCCTTCTTCACAGCAGCACCACCCACCCTCAAGTGGAGGATTTTTCTCGTGCCCCTGGCAACACTTAAAGGGGGTCTACTTTGCGGTGCTTTACCGTCCGCCTATCGGCACCCATAGTCGGCCTTCTTCACAGCAGCACCACCCACCCTCCAGTGGAGGATTTTTCTCGTGCCCCTGGCAACACTTAAAGGGGGTCTACTTTGCGGTGCTTTACCGTCCGCCCATCGGCACCCATAGTCGGCCTTCTTCACAGCACCACCTGCCCTGCTGGAGGTTCACACTTTAACTTTTTTTACCCTCTTCTACCTTACAAATCATCCCACACTTGAGCACTCCTCACTCGGACTAAACACCTCCATGCTACCACCAGAACCAGAATATCGTGCCCCTGGAGATCTTAAAGGAAAAAAACCCATAGTGGGCTTTAAAAACAGAAGACTTAGTAATTTTAACAAACTTTATTTACAGTAATATTGACAGTAATAAATACATTCACACAGGATATAAAGTATTTACAAGGGGACTGATTACAACAACACACTGCATATTTACAAGTTGATCACTGGCAAAAGTGGGTGAAGTTGGGGCAGAGTATGGCACCCTCTCTTCACCCATGTCTGAGGGGCTGTGTTCGGCCAGTGACTGGTCCCTCGTCGCTCGCCAAGCGTTGACATGTCTTGGTAGGGAGTCTTGGTAGGGAGCCGGGCTGTGCTCCTCTCCAGAGATGTCACTGTCGAATGTCAATACCCGCAAAAGTGTCTTCATTTCCCGCTGCTACTGCTGTCGATGCCACCGCCGCTGCTTGCAGTGACTCTGTGAAGAGCAACCGAATGTCCGCAGCCTCCTTCAAAGAAGGATTATTCGCGTAAAATTTGTCCGCAGTTGCAGTGTTGCGACACATGAAATCACTCACTCGTTGGCGGTTGCCTTTGTCTTGAAACCTCTTCGCATTATCGGCGTGGACTGTGCGGAGGTCGGTGAAGTTAATGGGACCGTGGAGCCCCACATCAGCCCATGCCAACCTCAGGGAGTAGGCAAGCTTCCTGAACGGGTTCTTCCCCTCTGTGTATAGAAAGTAACGGCTCTGGGTGCAGGTCAGCGTACCCTTGATTTCCAGCCACCTCTTCATCCATCCAAATTCTTCTACGGTGAGGTACAGCTGCGCTTCCCCGAACGCGTTGGCCGTCTTGTGGTTGCTTACCTGTTATGACAGAGTTAGAGAGTGTCAATACAATGTCAATCATGCATATAACTGCCAGAATAAATGCATTGATTAATAGCACTCACATGAACCAGGTAGCCGAAGGCAGTGCCAGTTGTATCCGCCTTGCGGACCTCGGCGTTGGTCATGTTGGAGTAGACCCCCGGACGATGGCCGTAAATGCAGCTCCAATGAAGAGTCATATACCCATAGAGCAGGGTCCGGGTTGCGGTAGTCGGATTGCTGGCCATCACATCCAGGAGCTGAGGGATGCGAGTGGTGGTCGAAGTCAAGCATGTCATTAGGTCGTTGTGGCTCGGCAGACCTTCCATCTTGTCACGCTTCACTTGCATCTGGTGGATAAGTACTTTTCTCTTCAGGGACTTCAAGATGGCAACTACTTCCCGTTTGATTAAAATCATGTCGGTTTGGCTGAGCCTGCTCCCCTTGCATGGTGTGTCGGCCATGTACTTGAGAAAGTGTGATATATTCTTGATGTAGAAGTCGGAGGTCGTGACCTGAAGGCTTGACTTCATCAGGCTCCGGGACCACCCGCGTATCCTCTTGAGATCCCTCAAAAAGAGCCAGTCAGACAGGCGATTGAACCCGTGAGCCATGAAACTTAGGAACGACTTCACTCTGCTCAGTTTGGAAACTGTGTTTTCCTGGAGCCTCACTGGTGGGTCGATACCTGCATAATGCTCCCGGTATCCTTGAAGATACTCCTCTGTGAAATATAAACAGTACTTTAATGACAACACATCGTGTGTTACAGAAACTGCATGTGTCACATAGCCAACACACTTACCCATGACCCGTGGGAATGTGATGTCCCGCATTATATTTCCCCGGCCCCTGCCCCGGAACCAGGGGGAATGGATGGGAGGGGAGGTTGACGAGGCCTCGGTATGCATGGATGCAGGCTCTGAGGAGCTGGATGAATGTGTGTGAGAGCCAGTGGGGGACTCGCTGCAGGCGGGAATGGGAGACTTGCTGCAGGAGGGACCTTTCGACTTGGACAGCCTCGTTGGTGTCGACTCTGTTCGGGGTCGTTTCTTCAGAATGACCCGCTCTCGTTCCTCCCCATCGAACGCGGGCATGTCCCCGGCCTGCTGATCCATCCTCTGTCGCTTGTGCTTTATCCTCTGCTGCAACTTGCAGCGCAGGGATTTCACCTCAGCAGCATATATGTCCCGCTGAGCCCTCACTGCGTTTGCCTCCAGCCTCCATTCTTTGCAGTCCGGGTTGTCACATTCATTCAGCGGGGACAAGGGTGGAGGTTGTGACAGTATATCGTCGTCTGCCACCATGTCAACAGCCCAAGCGGTAATCATTTCTATGGTGGGGTTTGTCATTCGGAGTTCATAAAGCTCCTTCTTGGCCACTGTCATTTTCAGTTTATTTCGAACCACATGTAGTTCCTCCCGGGCCAGCTCAACATGGTCTCTGGCCAAGTGGTGATCCAGCCTTGTGCCCCGGTACTCGCATCCCAGAATGGTACAGGGATGGAGCCTAATGTTGGTCCGTCCGTTGGCCAACAACAGCAGAATTTTTCTTTCAACCAAGTTACGCACACCATGGCGCCTCTGCAGGTGCTTGCTCAGGGCACGGTAGGAACTATTACAGATCGGACAACGGACCGCCATCCGACCTGTATTCTTGAGCATTTCGGTACCGGGAAATGTCACCAGAATCGTGGGTAAAAAAGAAGGAAGCGTGAAAAGACTCACGAAAGATGCACTCAGCTTATTTTCAAACCGGTGTTTGTTTTCATTTGCATCATGGTGCGGTGTCCCATTTAGGCACTTGTTAGGCGGGCAGAGATCCCTGTAATCTCCCCTCACGTTCCTCCAGAGTCTGGTTCTCCCAAAGGATACCCGACAGTTTCGGGTACGACAACGTGGGGATAACAGTACCCTCCGGGCAATCCGTCCCCCAGGGGGACGGAGGCATTGAACCCCTCTCACCTGCTCCCGGAGGAGGCAGGGGAGTCAGGGGAGTCAGGTACCCAGAGGGCGCACGGTGGACGGCCAGGGCGAGGCCGCCACACCGCGCTGGAGTCAGGGTCCCGGTGAGGCGCAGGACGGAGCACCCGGCAGTAGCCTCCAGCAGACCCCCGCGCGGTTCCCTCGGAAGAGGTGGAGAGGCGGGTGTTTCCATCTGCTTGCGGGTTGCCGGGGTAACAGCATCCTCCGGGGAGGCATTGAACCCCTCTCACCTGCTCCCGGAGGAGGCAGGGGAGTCAGGGGAGTCAGGTACCCAGAGGGCGCACGGTGGACGGCCAGGGCGAGGCCGCCACACCGCGCTGGAGTCAGGGTCCCGGTGAGGCGCAGGACGGAGCACCCGGCAGTAGCCTCCAGCAGACCCCCGCGCGGTTCCCTCGGAAGAGGTGGAGAGGCGGGTGTTTCCATCTGCTGGCGGGTTGCCGGGGTAACAGCATCCTCCGGGGAGGCATTGAACCCCTCTCACCTGCTCCCGGAGGAGGCAGGGGAGTCAGGGGAGTCAGGTACCCAGAGGGCGCACGGTGGACGGCCAGGGCGAGGCCGCCACACCGCGCTGGAGTCAGGGTCCCGGTGAGGCGCAGGACGGAGCACCCGGCAGTAGCCTCCAGCAGACCCCCGCGCGGTTCCCTCGGAAGAGGTGGAGAGGCGGGTGTTTCCATCTGCTGGCGGGTTGCCGGGGTAACAGCATCCTCCGGGGAGGCATTGAACCCCTCTCACCTGCTCCCGGAGGAGGCAGGGGAGTCAGGGGAGTCAGGTACCCAGAGGGCGCACGGTGGACGGCCAGGGCGAGGCCGCCACACTGTGCTGGAGTCAGGGTCCCGGTGAGGCGCAGGACGGAGCACCCGGCAGTAGCCTCCAGCAGACCCCCGCACGGTTCCCTCGTCCCTCGGAAGGGGTGGAGAGGCGGGTGTTTTCATCTGCTGGCCAGAGTCAGAAAAAGTATAAGTTAACTTTTTGGAAGAACCATACAAAAGGGTGAAAATGGATAAATTGTATCCGAAAATAGTGTTCCATAAGGCGGGTAGAGTCCCCTGACAACTCCCCTACCTTCCTCCAGAGTCAGAAAAAGTATAAGTTAACTTTTTGGAAGAACCATAGAAAAGGGTGAAAATGGATAAATTGTATCCGAAAATAGTGTTCCATAAGGCGGGTAGAGTCCCCTGACAACTCCCCTACCTTCCTCCAGAGTCAGAAAAAGTATAAGTTAACTTTTTGGAAGAACCATAGAAAAGGGTGAAAATGGATAAATTGTATCCGAAAATAGTGTTCCATAAGGCGGGTAGAGTCCCCTGACAACTCCCCTACCTTCCTCCAGAGTCAGAAAAAGTATAAGTTAACTTTTTGGAAGAACCATAGAAAAGGGTGAAAATGGATAAAATGTATCCCAAAATAGTGCCCCTTGAGGCGGGTAGAGTCCCCTGACAACTCCCCTTGCATTCCTCTAGACACCAATTTGAAAACTTAAAGTTTTGTGAGAACCAGGATTGGGGGTCCTCTTGGCAACAATTTCATCCGATCCAAAGTGCTCCTGAGGCGGATACATTCCTCCATGATTTCCCCATCATGTGAAAATAGCTCGTTTTTTTCTAAGTGCTCTCAAAAACCGGGTTTCCGATTTCGTGCAGATAGTAGCTTGGAAAAGATGAATGAATTTTTTGGACGGAGGAGGGGAGCTCTGGTTTCCCCTCTCCGTTGTAAATTGCAACGGGGGAGTGGAAAAGTCTCCGGGGCTTCGTCCCGAAGCGCCGAAGACTTGACCCCCTCCCCCGTTGGCACTTAGCCGTTTTTACAGAATTTTCAAAAACTTCATTTTTGATTATTTTAACATATAATTGACCGTTTTCTTTACTTTTTTTTGCTTTCCACGGGTGGGGACGCATGGCAGGCCGCCTATGAGCTTCCAAATTCGGCCTGGAACCTCCGGGAATTATGGGTTAAGCTCCATATACTGACGACTCCCAATATCTGTCCATTTCAATCACATTCGACGACCCCATTAAAAATGCATGAAATGTACAGGAATCTGTCCATTTCAATCACATTCGACGACCCCATTAAAAATGCATGAAATGTACAGGAATCTGTCCATTTCATCCACATTCGACGACCCCATTAAAAATGCATGAAATGTACAGGAATCTGTCCATTTCAATCACATTTGATGACCGGTCCAGGGTGACTTTGTTACCCAGGAATTAGTGTCTGAAAGCTGGGTAAGATTACTTTAAATGCAGGGTACACATGGCTCTATTACCCAGCAATTAGTGTGTGAAAGCTGGGTAAGTTTGATGTGAATTTAAGCAAGATATGGCCATTTCATCCACACCTGATGACTCCCATTAAAAATGCATGAAATGTACAGGAATCTGTCCATTTCAATCACATTTGATGACCGGTCCAGGGTGACTTTGTTACCCAGGAATTAGTGTCTGAAAGCTGGGTAAGATTACTTTAAATGCAGGGTACACATGGCTCTATTACCCAGCAATTAGTGTGTGAAAGCTGGGTAAGTTTGATGTGAATTTAAGCAAGATATGGCCATTTCATCCACACCTGATGACTCCCATTAAAAATGCATGAAATGTACAGGAATCTGTCCATTTCAATCACATTTGATGACCGGTCCAGGGTGACTTTGTTACCCAGGAATTAGTGTCTGAAAGCTGGGTAAGATTACTTTAAATGCAGGGTACACATGGCTCTATTACCCAGCAATTAGTGTGTGAAAGCTGGGTAAGTTTGATGTGAATTTAAGCAAGATATGGCCATTTCATCCACACCTGATGACTCCCATTAAAAATGCATGAAATGTACAGGAATCTGTCCATTTCAATCACATTTGATGACCGGTCCAGGGTGACTTTGTTACCCAGGAATTAGTGTCTGAAAGCTGGGTAAGATTACTTTAAATGCAGGGTACACATGGCTTTATTACCCAGCAATTAGTGTGTGAAAGCTGGGTATGATTGATGTGAATTTAAGGAAGATATGGCCCTTTCAAACACACCTCACGACTCCCATCAAAAGTGATTGAAATGTACAGGAATCTGTCCATTTCATTCACATTTGACGACCCGAGCAGGGTGACTTTGTTACCCAGGAATAAGTGTCTGAAAGCCGGGGAAGATTACTCAGGGTATACAGGACTTTCACCCTCCCCCGTTGGCACTTAGCCGTTTTTCGAGAATCATCCATACTTCCATAACATGAGACCCCCGAACCCCGGAATTAAGCACTCCCCAACGGACTAAACCCAGATGTTCACACCCTCCAGAACTTAATGCCCCTGATGAGTCAGAAAAGAGGTGTATTTTGTGGTTCTTTATCGTCCGCTCATCGGCACCCATAGTCGGCCTCTTTCACAGCAGCAGCACCCACCCTCCATGGAGGGTATTCTCGTGCCCCTGGCAACACTTGAAGGGGGTGTATTTTGCGGTGCTTTATCGTCCGCCCATCGGCACCCATAGTCGGTCCAGTTGCTGACAGGTACTTGACATCGGAGGTTGACATCGCATTTCCATTGAGCGGACATGCGTACATCTGAAGGGCAAGTTCCACGGTACCTCCGTCTCTAAGGCTGACATTTGCCTTACAAGATAGAGAACACACCAAGGACCCCTTACAAGATAGAGAACACACCAAGGACCCCCTCATTGTGATTTGTGATTTTGGGCTATATAAATACAAATGGACTTGATTTGAATGTATGTCCCTTGGAATAATCTGACGTAGCCTCTTTGTTACCCTTCTAGAGTCTTAGTTGTGTGAAACTCTGTGAGTTGGGGGAACATGTCTGTAATGCCATTTTGCACCTGCCTTCTCCAGGTCGCTGTGTTGGCACAGAATGCCTGGAGTTTGTCGCTTACCTCCAGGAGAGAGGCATATCTGCCTTGAACGGACAAACTGAGATCGTTCAATAAGTTGAACACATCTGCGAGGTAGGCGAGCTGTGCGATCCACTCGGGGTCCGAGAAGAGTGCTGCAGTGGTTGGCTTGTCATTCTGGATGAACTCACACAGCTCTGAGCGCAGTTCGTACTCCCGCTGTAGCGCTTTTCCACGGGAGAGCCAACGCACCTCCGAATGGAACAGCAGGGTGTCCTGTCCTGCACCCATCTCCCTGCAGAGCTGGCCGAATAAACGGGACTGTGGCTTACACTCGATGTGGTTGACCACAGATACCACCGTGCTGAGAACGGACTGTAGCTCAGGACTCAACGATGTTGACGCCAGAGCCTGCCTGTGCAGCATGCAGTGGGTAGCTATCATCATTGGATTGCGCTCCTTGGCACGAGCAACCACCCCACTCTTGCGTCCGGTCATGGCAGCTGCCCCATCCGTGCAAATCGCAATGCAATTCTCCCAACTCACATTGCCAGTCTGCATGAACATATCTATAACATTGAACATCTCCTCACCTGTTGCTCGCCCCGTCAACTCTTGACAAAATAAAAAATCTTCCTGAATCCTTCCTTCCCACGGGTAGCGAACCAGCGCGATGAGCTGCGCAGAGCCGGACTCATCAGTGGACTCATCCAATTGAACCGCCAATTTAGACCCTCTCAGTCTTTCCAGCAGCTGTGATTTGATATCAGCAGACATGTCCTCAATTCGTCGTCTGATGGTGTCATTGGACAGAGCTACACTTCTCAATTTGGCAGCCGCATCTTTCCCCACCATCACCTCACACAGATCCACCGCAGCAGGGAGCAGCAGTTCCTCCGCTATTGTGTGGGGTTTTCGCGCCTTACGGTACATCCACACAGCAGCTTTTCAAACATCTTGAACATCTTGGAGCTGGGCGTGTCTGACAGCTTGGGGATTTTTTGCGAGCAATGCGACCAACAACCAATCACATGAATCTCCCGCCCCCGACATGCAAAGCAAAAAACTCCGGGGATTTTATCCGAGCAATATATATATATATATATAAACTGCCCAAACAGGCGAAAACCTACCAGTTCCCCCCACTGTCTCTGCCACCTCCCTCCATGCTGGTTCCTCCGGTTTGTATCCCGTTAATAGTTCTGGTCGTAAAGAACCGGGTGATTTGCTCCCGTAACTTCTCGTTTGGAATATGAGGAAATGAACTGCGGTCTGGTTCTCCCTGCTTACACGCGGTTTGATTGGCTAGCGCTTCTACTGTCAGATTTGCATAAACGTGATTTGATTGGCTGACGCTTCAAGCTCAGCTTCAAAAGTTGAACATTGCTCAACTTTTGAATCCTGGAAATCTTCGCTTCGCTCCCCCACAATGCAGTTCGGCGAAAAGCGAGGCAAAGTGACGTCATCCCCATTCAAAGTCAATGGGCAGAGAAGCGTTGGAAGATTCGTCTAAAGCTGCTGTGTGGACGTACCGTAAAGCTGCTGTGTGGACGTACCGTAAAGCTGCTGTGTGGACGTCCCGTAAAGCTGCTGTGTGGATGTCCCGTAAAGCTGCTGTGTGGACGTACCGTAAAGCTGCTGTGTGGACGTACCGTAAAGCTGCAGTGTGGACGTACCGTAAAGCTGCTGTGTGGACGTACCGTAAAGCTGCTGTGTGGACGTACCGTAAAGCTGCAGTGTGGACGTACCGTAAAGCTGCTGTGTGGACGTACCGTAAAGCTGCTGTGTGGACGTACCGTAAAGCTGCTGTGTGGACGTACCGTAAAGCTGCTGTGTGGACGTACCGTTAGCAATCCTCTGCGCTACCAGGTAGGAGGCCCGCTGCGCTTTAGCAGAAACCATCCGTTGTTGTTGCTGGCGTTAGTCCTCACCCTTCGTCTCAAAAAAAAGCCCGGTCTTTTTTTTACATAATCTGGATGCTTGGTCTCGAGGTGCCTCTTCAATTTGGCAGGCTTCATCGCCTCATTGGCAAGACACCGCAGGCATAACAGACATTTCGGTTTCCCTTCCACTTCAATAAATCCATATTGGAGATACTCCTCATCGTATTTCCTTACTTTTGTTTTTTGTTTTTCATTTACTTCATTTGTAGCCGTAACCGGTCGTTTTAAAAATCTGTCCATCTTCGTAGTATGCTAGCCGTGTTATATCTCGATGATGCTTGCAGCGGCGCTCTCTGACTGACGTAACAGTTATTGTTGTTTCCACGGTAATGGGTGACGCACTTGATTTTTAAATGTATCTATTTGTTAGATTAGAACGTAATCTATGAACTATTTTAGATTTAAAAAAATATATATTATTTGTTGAAAAAAAAAAAATGAAAAAGAAATGATATGATAATTTAAATTAATGAATCTGAAAACTTTTCACGGACCCCCTGGCAGAGTGCCACGGACCCCCGGGGGGTCGCGGACCCCACTTTGAGAACCACTGGTTTAAAGGATCAACTGTAGAAACTGGAGCAGAGAGTTGGAGGTCATTCAAAGAGGCATTTTATTTGTTTACATAGAAATACATATGTTTGTTATCGTACATGTTTACACGGTGTGTGTCTGCTCCTGCTCGCTGCCCTCCATCATCTCCCTCAGGCCTTTGGTGAATTGAAGGTTGGCTCCGATCACGATGAAGCCCTGCAGACACACACACACATCTGTTAGACACACACACATCTGTGAGAGACCAACACACACATCTGTTAGACACACACACACATCTGTTAGAGACCAACACACACATCTGTTAGACACACACACACATCTGTGAGAGACCAACACACACATCTGTTAGAGACCAACACACACATCTGTTAGAGACACACACACACATCTGTTAGAGACCAACACACACATCTGTTAGAGACCAACACACACATCTGTTAGAGACACACACACACACATCTGTTAGAGACCAACACACACATCTGTTAGACACACACACACATCTGTTAGACACACACACACATCTGTTAGAGACCAACACACACATCTGTTAGAGACCAACACACACATCTGTTAGACACACACACACATCTGTGAGAGACCAACACACACATCTGTTAGAGACCAACACACACATCTGTTAGAGACCAACACACACATCTGTTAGACACACACACACATCTGTTAGACACACACACACATCTGTGAGAGACCAACACACACATCTGTGAGAGACCAACACACACATCTGTTAGACACACACACACATCTGTTAGACACACACACACATCTGTGAGAGACCAACACACACATCTGTTAGAGACCAACACACACATCTGTTAGAGACCAACACACACATCTGTTAGACACACACACACATCTGTGAGACACACACACACATCTGTGAGAGACCAACACACACATCTGTTAGAGACCAACACACACATCTGTTAGACACACACACACATCTGTGAGACACACACACACATCTGTGAGAGAGACCAACACATAAAGAACAGCAGCTTACGTTGTGATATTCAACGACTTCCTCAACGAAATCCATCCCATCAGCGAGAGGGATCCGAACTCCTTTCTTTGTCCAGTCTGCACACACACACACACACACACACACACACACACACACACGCACACACACACACACAGGGTCAGTTCAACAGCAAAGCTCTGTACTATAGTCACACACACAATCTTAATGACTTGATTCTTACTGTTGATTAAAGGAACCACAGACATCTGCAGAATCGCCTTGAGAGGAGCCTGCAGAGGAATCAACTGACAGACACACACACACACACACACACACACACACACACACACACACACGTTGTGTTAATAATGATCTATGGTCTCTTTATGATTGTATAACTTGTAGTAAAACACCAAACAGCACTTACTGCCAGAGATTCCAGAGCCGATAGATTGGAGAAGATTTTAAACCTGAAAGAAGAAGAAGGGATTGGTCTGACTGAGATCCAGAGTGCTGAGTCCACA
The DNA here is from genome assembly GCA_023974075.1 of Chaenocephalus aceratus. Lineage (NCBI taxonomy): Eukaryota > Metazoa > Chordata > Actinopteri > Perciformes > Channichthyidae > Chaenocephalus > Chaenocephalus aceratus. Next base: position 2,640 of record JAMFTG010001374.1, on the reverse strand, counting down.
GCCGGCCTCAGGCAGCCTGCGGAGCACCAATACTAATGCTGCACTGAGCTATTATTAGCTTTACGTGGACATACCTGCGCAGGTCGGCGTGAATAGCCAGACGTTTCCCCCTGATAGAAACTTTAGCGTTGAACTTTGTTTCCTACAGGCGGACAGAAACATGATCAATAACAGAGCCAGTGAAACAGCTGTGTGATCATCGTGTTGTCTATTGGTCACTTCAATATGTGTGTGAGTGGTGCTTGTGTGTGTGTGTGTGTGTGTGTGTGTGTGTGTGTGTGTGTGTGTGTGTGTGTGTGTGTGTGTGTGTGTGTGTGTGTGTGTGTGTGTGTGTGTGTGTGTGTGTGTGTGTGTGTGTGTGTGTGTGTGCGTGCGTGTGTGTGTGCACGTACCATGGTCATGCTGCTCAACTGGAATGGAGCCTGTCCTGGAGGAAGCAACATGACCTTGACGATGGCTGTCATGACAACCGTTGCCCCGGTCGTTTTGATGGTAGTTTTTGGGGGCGAGTTTACGGCGATCTGCAGAGAGAGCGGAGCGTCCGCCAGACCCGGGTTCTACGGAGAACACAGGAGAACATGAAGCACAGGGATAATACAGGGTAATCAGTACTTCTCATGGTTCCACGGAGAACACAGGAGAACATGAAGCACAGGGATAATACAGGGTAATCAGTACTTCCTCAGGTTCTACGGAGAACACAGGAGAACATGAAGCACAGGGATAATACAGGGTAATCAGTACTTCCTCAGGTTCCACGGAGAACACAGGAGAACATGAAGCACAGGGATAATACAGGGTAATCAGTACTTCCTCAGGTTCCACAGAGAACACAGGAGAACATGAAGCACAGGGATAATACAGGGTAATCAGTACTTCCTCAGGTTCCACGGAGAACACAGGAGAACATGAAGCACAGGGAGAATACAGGGTAATCAGTACTTCCTCAGGTTCCACGGAGAACACAGGAGAACATGAAGCACAGGGATAATACAGGGTAATGCAGTACTTCTCATGGTTCCACGGAGAACACAGGAGAACATGAAGCACAGTGATAATACAGGGTAATGCAGTACTTCTCATGGTTCCACGGAGAACACAGGAGACCTTTATTAAAGGAATTGAGTTCCTCTCACCAGCATCATGATAACTCCAAAGTAAGTGGTTCTCAACAACATCTCCATGTCTCTGGACATCTGAAGAAAAACACAAACAGAAGCAGGAGGTCAGAGGTCAGATGGAGAACCTGGTCAGATGGAGAACCTGGTCAGATGGAGAACCTGGTCAGATGGAGAACCTGGTCAGATGGAGAACCTGGTCAGATGGAGAACCTGGTCTGATGGAGAACCTGGTCAGATGGAGAACCTGGATGTTCTCTCTGTGGTTTCAGGAGGTCTGGAGGTTCTACAGAGGCCTGTACTACGAAGCCGGTTCAACCGGCGCAGACTGAGAACTCATCTCTCTCGACTCCACTTCAAGGATAGAACTATTAACAAAGCACTTATATACTAACAAAGGACTGGCTCCTCTAAAGCCAGTTGAGTAGCACTTGAAATGTTTGGCTCTATGAAACCTGATTTACTTTATGATTCTGTTTTCTTCAAGGTTGTATTTTGTTGGTCGAACGCACTTATTGTACGTCGCTCTGGATAAAAGCGTCAGCTAAATGAAATGTAATGTAACCTAACCTGATATGTTTGAGTTAGCCGGTTGGCCTAATCCAAAACATACGCGCTCTCGCTAAGCGGTCCTACGACGCGGGTTATCAAGTGGATCACTCAGCCAGCCGGGTCCTATCTAGCTAGGTGTGCGTTCACATGACAGGGGCGGGGCTAGCAACATTCGACCAATCACAAACATGGAGAAGCCACTGACAGCGCAGCGTCATACTTCCTGAATGAAAAGTCAACTCTAATATTAGACACATGAAGAAGTTAAACTTTAAACATGACTTAAACACTTGATCAGGATCAAAGCCTCAGAGCTGCACCTGCAAGGTGAATACAGCTGGAACAGAACAAGTGTTTGAATGCGTCCATCAACAGGTTCATGATGTCACTGCCCGTCTAACACACCGTCTGACTTTCATTACCTCTGACTCCAGAGTTTCCTCAACTCAACGTGTTGTTAACATAATGCTTCTCCTCCAGTCTGTGACGCTGTGAGTGCTGCACGGCCAGACACGCTCAGGGACTCGGATCAGGAGAGATATGATACATCATGAAGTGATGTGCCGCGGACTGTACGTAATGTACTCTGATCCGGGTACTGATGCTGACTGTACTTAGTGTACTCTGATCCGGGTTCTGATGCTGAGGCAGATATTTAAGAGCTTTCTTAACGCTAATGTTCTAACAGTCAGATTGCTCTGAAGATGGAGGTGATATTTTATTCATGTTCACGTTCACACAGTCGCTGATTTCTGCCGGCCGTCTTTCCTGCAACGGCAGCTTTTCTGTGTTTCCTTTCTCCTGTGATATGACTTGATCGCTTTAAACTCTGCACACTGAGCTCTGATTGGTCAGCAGGCGGTGCTTTCACTGAGCTGAGCTCTTAGCCTGCAACCTAACCTGCTCCGGAGCTGGTTAGCCGCTCAGCATCAGTAACCATGGAGATCCAGCTCGCTAAGAAGAGAACCAG
>JAMFTG010001373.1:0-16581 GCA_023974075.1 Chaenocephalus aceratus | reverse complement strand
TGGCTTGGAAGCCAGTCTCCTCGAGATTGAGAAACGGTCGAGATGTCCTTCAACATGGCGCACTGAAATTCATTTCCGGGTCACTACCGGAGGACCGAGGAGTCAAGGAGTCGAGGAGTCAAGGAGGGGGATTTGATGAAATGAGAAAGGGCCCAGTCTCTGATCGTGCTACGTTATTATGAGAGTGCTCCGGTTGATTCTGAAATTGTATATATTATATAAATATATACATATAAATATGTGTGTGTGTGTGTGTGTCCGCATCTGTAGCCTGTTATCGTCTCATGACACCCGCCCTGTGAATGAATCAAAGTAAATATAAAGTGGTCTTGAACACACGTGTCCTCAGACAGAGGCTGAGCCTCCTGTCATCACTAATGGACGTCTCTTTAAGATGACCGCTCAGGGGAGAGGAGTTCTCCTTTCTCTCACCGCCTGCTGCTTCCCCTCCTCTCTCCTCTCCTCGGTTCCCCTCCTCGACTCCTCTCTCCTCGGCTCCCCTCCTCTCTCCTCGGTTCCCCTCCTCAGTCCTCCACTCGCATCTCCTGTGGGCGGGACTAAGTATCGAGGATAGGAGTCGAGGAGGTTAGAGAAATGAGAAAGGGCCCTGGTGCTGAGGATGTATCCGTAGATCTCTTCATGTTGCTCTCAGAGTGCAGCAGATTGATGCTTTATCTTCAATATTTAACTTCCCCCCCCCCCCCGGGCGGCCGGGCCGGACTGGGACAATAAGCCAGGCCACTACCAGTTTTTTGTGCCATTTTGCTGGATTTATTTGTCAATACTTACAGCGTTGCTGCCCGTAGTGACAGCCCGATAGAGTGGTGAAGTCCGCCCATCTACTTCCGGTCTATGGGACCTTATTTCGGAAAAAGTATGTATTGAAGTCGATGGAGAGAGAAAAGGTATCGTTCGATCCCGTTTGAATCGTGCCATGAGTTACACACATGATGTTTGTCAATTTAAAAAAATAATTTCCGTGTCAAAAAGTCCACAGTTTGTCGTAAAAACTGTTGAAATATAAGACTATGAAAATACGCAACTAGAAAGACTACAGATCCCAGAGTCGCGTGAGTGATGTCATAACTGTGTTCCTCCACTGAGAGATAGCTCAGATCAGCGCCGTATAGATATAATCTATCTGTATGGCGATGGCTAAGCTCAGATAACTTTAACACGATGCCTGTGTGCTCAGTACCAGGCTGTCATCAGACCAGCAACGTGTCTTGCTCGTTCTGTCGCTTCCCGTCTGATGAAAGGACCAGGAGTGGCTGATCAAGTTAGCTAGCTAGCTAGTACGTTAGTTAGCATTCCAGCCTTGTCATTTTCATTAGCCTTAATATGAAGTAACATCAAGTCAGGGCCGGCCCTAGACTTTTGGGGGCCCTAAGCGAGCTTTGGCTTGAGGGCCCCCCTCACGCGTTCTCACTACACACAACACGGAACCAACTTTTGTCTTATGACAAAATGAATGACCTCTTGCCTTCGACCAGTATAGTGTTATCAACAGCTCCCGGAGACGTGAGTTCTAATATTACACTAGATAGTAAACTAGAATGCTTTCAGCCATAAACCTTGAACAATTACATTCAATGATTCTCTCTTCTAAACCATCAACGTGCATGTTAGACCCAATTCCAGCTAAGCTGTTGAAGGAAGTGTTTCCATTAATTAGCACTTCTTTATTAAATATTATGAATATGTCTTTATTATCAGGCTATGTTCCACAATCATTCAAAGTAGCAGTGATAAAACCGCTTCTTAAAAAGCACAACCTCGATCCAGAGGTTTTAGCCAACTATAGACCTATTTCTAATCTTCCGTTCCTCTCAGAGATTCTTGAGAAAGCGGTCGCTAAACAGCTGTTACTTAAAAAACAATGATTTATTCTGAAGACTTTCAGTCTGGCTTTAGAACACATCATAGCACAGAGACAGCTCTGGTTTAAAGTCACAAAGGACATTCTAATAGCCTCAGACAAGGGACTTGTCTCTATTCTTGTCTTGCTCGATCTCAGTGCTGCATGTGATACTATCGACCATGACATCCTATTGCAAAGACCAGAGCACTTAGTGGGCATACAGGGAACTGCTTTAGGCTGGTTCAGGTCCTATCTATCTGAACGCTCTCAGTTTGTACGTGTTAACGATGAATCTTCCACGCAAACCAAAGTTAGCCATGGAGTGCCACAGGGCTCAGTGCTCGGACCTATTTTGTTCACATTATATATGCTTCCGTTAGGCAATATTATAAGGAATCATTCTGTAAACTTTCATTGTTATGCGGATGATACTCAACTATATTTATCAATCAAGCCTGATGAAATTAATCATCTAAATAAAATTCAAGGACTGCCTTAAGGACTTAAAAACGTGGATGACCTTAAACTTTTTGATGCTAAACACGACCAAAACTGAAGTTATTGTACTCTGGCCCGAAGAATCTACAAAACAAACTATCTAAAGATATACTAACTATGGATGGCATTAATTTGGCCTCCAGTGAGACTGTAAGGAATCTTGGTGTTATATTTGATCAGGATTTATCCTTTACCGCCCACATAAAATCAATCTCAAGGACCGCCTACTTCCATCTACGTAACATTGCAAAAATCAGGCATATCTTGCCTAAAGCGATGCAGAGAAACTAGTCCATGCATTTGTTACTTCTAGGCTGGATTATTGTAACTCTTTATTATCAGGGAGTACCAAGAAGTCAGTCAAGTGGCTTCAGCTGATTCAAAATGCTGCGGCTCGTGTACTAACCAGAGTTAGGAGAAGGGACCACATGACTCCTGTTCTGGCTGCCTTACACTGGCTCCCTATAGAACACAGGATAGAATTTAAAGTTCTTCTTCTCGCCTACAAAGCCCTTAATGGGCAGGCGCCATCTTACCTTAAAGAACTCCTTATACCCTACTGGCCTAGATAGGGCATTGCGTTCAAGAATGCAGGGTTGTTGGTTGTTCCTAGAGTCTCTAAAAGTACAATGGGAGCCAGAGCTTTTCTTAATCAAGCTCCACATTTGTGGAATCAGCTTCCAGTTTGTGTTCGTGGCGGCAGACAACCCCCTAATCCGTTTTTTAGAGTGCGGCTAAGACCTTCCTCTTTGATAAACTTTATATTAGGGCTGATTAGATTCAGCCCCTATTTTGCTGATTATAGGCTTAGTCTGGTCCGGGGGACATCTTCCTTCTTCCTTCTCTCTGTCTGTACCTGTGTCCTCTCATGGGGACATCTCACTTCTTCCTTCTCTCTGTCTGTACCTGTGTCCTCTCATGGGGACATCTCACTTCTTCCTTCTCTCTGTCTGTACCTGTGTCCTCTCATGGGGACATCTTACTTCTTCCTTCTCTCTGTCCTGTACCGTGTCCTCTCATGGGGACATCTCACTTCTTCCTTCTCTCTGTCTGTACCTGTGTCCCTCTCATGTTCCATTAACCCAGCTTCCCCACATGTCTTTCTTTTTGGTGTCTCTATACGCCGGGATCCCGGAGTCATGGATGATCCTGCGGTCCTGTGTCCTGGATCTTGAGTCGTGGCTGTGGTCCTGGATCATCGGTCCTGGATGGATATCCTCGTGGATTCATCTTCCTATTACACACATGCATTTCCAAACATCTGGACTACCTATGTTGCAAATGTATTATCTCTTCAAATTACACACGGCATCTATTGCACGTCTGTCCGTCCTGGGAGAGGGATCCCTCCTCTCAATTCAATTCAAAACCTTTATTATCAGGTAAAATCCCATTGAGATCAATGATCTCTTTTTCAAGGGAGACCTGCAGCAGTAGGTTCCACAAGAAGACATACAAACATAAACAGAACAACAAGAGGACATCACACAGCAACATGTACAGGGATTACAATTTACATATCTAACCACATGTACAGGAACCAGCAGCATCTGAGTGAGCAGCATCCAACCGAGCTTTAAAAACATGCAGTGGAACCAGCTTGGTAATTGTCCATTCTTGTTGCAGACTGCTCCAAGTTAGAGGAGCTGCGTCTAACAGCTGCTTCCCTCAGACAGTCCTAGCACTTGGCTCATTTAATAAAACCACAGCATGCGATCTCAGGCAATCAGTACTTTCAAGTCGCAGAGAGATCAGGAGCAGATATAAGATGGTAGTTTCCCTAACATGGCTTTAGAGATGAACGTGTCCCAGTGACTGAGCCTCCGTGCAGAGAGTGAAGCAGACCAGCCCTACACACAGGGTGCAGTGAAGGGTTAATGCTTTACAGTCAGTCACACATCTCAGAGCGCTGTGATACGCAGCATCTAACTGGACCAGGCAATGGGCAGGTGCATTCAGATAGACCAGATCCCCAGAGTCCAGCACAGGTCAAAGGTCACAGAGCCTCTTCCTGGCCTCCAGGAGAAGCAGGACGTGTTCCTGGAGAAGAACCCTAGCCTCACCCTCAGCTCCTCAGCAGGTTAGAGACCTGAGGGTGAGAGGAGAGACGATCATCAAGCAGACACCCAGGTGTTTGAAACAGGAACCACTTTGAGTTTTATTCCTTGCGTAGTACAATATCTAAAACAGGCTCTGGGTCTGTTTAGCTTTAGAAAGAGCGTTACCTTGGTTTGATCCACTTTAGAAGAAGCTTTAGTTCAGAGCGCTGAGTCTGAGTAGTGTTAGAAACAGCCTGTGATGTAACACCAGCTCCTGAATGAGGGACCTCACAGAACATCACGGGATCATCCGCATAATGTGAAGTAGCTTCATCCACATGTTCCCCTGAGCTGTTGATGGAGATGGAGAATAAAAGTGGGCCTGAAACAGAGCCTTGAGGAACACCATCAGTGATGTGTAACCACTCAGAAGACAGCCCATCAGAGTGAACACATGGGGCCTTTCAGAGAGGCAGTTCACAAACCACCCACTGCACGGCTGGACACGCCGACACTGAGCAGCCTCTGCTTTGAGATGAGATGATCCACGTGTCAGACACTTTGTTCTGAATACTGACATACTCTGTTGATACTGACATACTCTGTTCTGATACTGACCTACTCTGTTCTGAATACTGACATACTCTGTTCTGAATACTGACATACTCTGTTCTGAATACTGATATACTCTGTTCTGAATACTGACATACTCTGTTCTGAATACTGACATACTCTGTTCTGAATACTGACATACTCTGTTCTGAATACTGACATACTCTGTTCTGAATACTGATATACTCTGTTCTGAATACTGACATACTCTGTTCTGAATACTGACATACTCTGTTCTGAATACTGACATACTCTGTTCTGAATACTGATAACTCTGTTCTGAATACTGACTGACATACTCTGTTCTGAATACTGACATACTCTGTTCTGAATACTGACATACTCTGTTCTGAATACTGACATACTCTGTTCTGAATACTGATATACTCTGTTCTGAATACTGACATACTCTGTTCTGAATACTGACATACTCTGTTCTGAATACTGACATACTCTGTTCTGAATACTGACATACTCTGTTCTGAATACTGATATACTCGGTTCTGAATACTGACATACTCTGTTCTGAATACTGACATACTCTGTTCTGAATACTGACATACTCTGTTCTGAATACTGACATACTCTGTTCTGAATACTGACATACTCTGTTCTGAATACTGACATACTCTGTTCTGAATACTGACATACTCTGTTTGAATACTGATATACTCTGTTCTGAATACTGACATACTCTGTTCTGATACTCTGTTCTGAATACTGACACTCTGTTCTGAATACTGACATACTCTGTTCTGAATACTGATATACTCTGTTCTGAATACTGACATACTCTGTTCTGAATACTGACATACTCTGTTCTGAATACTGACATACTCTGTTCTGAATACTGACATACTCTGTTCTGAATACTGACATACTCTGTTCTGAATACTGACATACTCTGTTCTGAATACTGACATACTCTGTTCTGAATACTGACATACTCTGTTCTGAATACTGACATACTCTGTTCTGAATACTGACATACTCTGTTCTGAATACTGACATACTCTGTTCTGAATACTGATATACTCTGTTCTGAATACTGACATACTCTGTTCTGAATACTGACATACTCTGTTCTGAATACTGATATACTCTGTTCTGAATACTGACATACTCTGTTCTGAATACTGATATACTCGGTTCTGAATACTGACATACTCTGTTCTGAATACTGATATACTCTGTTCTGAATACTGATATACTCCGTTCTGAATACTGATATACTCACAAAGAAAGCACAACACAAATAGTTCTTCAGAAAAGCATTTGCTTTGTTTGTTTTATATGAACTTTGTTTTGATTGTAAAATTAAAGTTGAAAGCTCAACAACATGTTGTTTACTTTTATTATAAACAAACACTCAATATTCTGGAGACAAACACATTTCTCATTAGATTCTCAAAGTTTAAAGAATATTAAAATAAATGATAAGATATGGAAAAAAAGAAAAAAATATAATCATTTATTTTTATTAAACTGAGAGAGATGAGAGAGATGAGAGAGAGTGAGAGAGAGATTGAGAGAGGGAGAGAGAGGAGAGAGAGATGAGAGAGAGATGAGAGAGGGAGAGAGAGAGAGATGAGAATGAGAGAGAGATGAGCGATGAGAAAGGAGAGATGAGAGAGAGATAGAGAGATGAGAAGGGAGAGATGAGAGGGAGATGAGAGGAGAGATGAGAGAGGGAGAGAGAGAGAGATGAGAGATGAAAGGGAGATGAGAGAGATATGAGAGAGGAGATGAGAGATAGATGAGAGGGGAGGAGAGAGGGAGAGAGATGAGAGCGGGATGAGGAGAGTGAGAGAAAGGGAGATGAGAGAGATGAGAGAGATGAGAGAGGAGGGAGAGAAAGAGAGGGAGGGAGATGATAGGGAGAGTGTAGGGAGTGTGTAACACACCATGCATCTTGTTGTTGTTTGTTGTTGTTGTTGTTGTTGTACCTGCTACAGGGGTCCCCCCCCCGTGAGAGACTTACCTGTCAGTGACGGACTGTCTTCCGTCTGCAGAGGGTTTTAAATAAAGTTTTATCATGGCCTTGTGTGTCATGTTGTTAAAGCAGAAACACGTCTGTCGGTGCAGATGAAAGACGAGTTTATGACTGAAAGAAGCAGGATGTTCAACATGTCGCTATGACGATTCAATAAAAGCACCAAACACTGAAATCAATATCTTTATTATTTTGTTACCAGAAACACAAGTCGTCACGAGATGAAGAATAAAGGAAGTCTTACCTGCAGTCACAACTACTCTGTCAGGACGAACATGAACACGTTCAGAAATACAACAAGTGGGTTTAAAGAGAGGCCGGGACAAACGGCGTTTCATGCTCTAAAGACGGGAGTCCTGAAAGTCCTCGCGCTGAAACTAAAATCCAGCTTTATGACCCAGAAACAGGAAGGGGCGGGGCCTCAGCTCTTATCGGTAAGCTCCTCCTCCCAGCGCTCCAGGGAGGGGGCGGGGCCTCAGCTCTTATCGGTAAGCTCCTCCTCCCAGCGCTCCAGGAAGGGGGCGGGGCCTCAGCCCTTTTCGGTAAGCTCCGCTTCCCAGCGCTCCAGGAAGGGGGCGGGGGCCTCAGCTCTTCTCGGTAAGGTCCGCCTCCCAGCGCTCCAGGAAGGGGGCGGGGCCTCAGCTCTTCTCGGTAAGGTCCGCCTCCCAGCGCTCCAGGAAGTCCTGCAGGTTGAGGTTGAACACGTCGATGCCTTTGGGCGACAGATGCACCCCGTCGGCGCGGTACAGCCCGGTGTTGGTGCCGCAGCGGATGTTTTCGTGCGTCATCGAGGCGCCGCCCAGCTCCGACACGATGCTGTGGATCCGCCTATTGACGGTACATCGGACCAGGTCCACCTCCTGGCTGTCGGCCGAGTGACGCCACACCCTGCGGGGTAAGATATAGGACCAGACCAGCAGGCAGGAGGGGAAGATGCTCCTCATGGAGGTCAGGTCCTTCCTCACGGAGGCCAGCAAGTCCGTGGGGGCGTCGGTGCTCAGGTCGTTGCCCCCCAGGTGCATGATGAGCACGTCGGGGTTCGGCCAGGTGACTTTCAGCTGGTGCAGCATGGGCAGAAGCTGGGCCCAGGTCATGCCCTGCGTCCCCTTCCAGCCCACCGTCACCCGGCTGGGGTCCATGCCCAGCTGCATGCCCACCTCAGGGGACTTGGCCCGGGACTCGGCCCAGTAAACCAGAGAGTGTCCGCAGATCCACACGTTCTTCGGGTCGCTCTTCGGGTCCACGCCGGGGCGGCCTGAGGGGGCAAAACATCACACTGTGAGTCCCTGAGGAGGGCAGGGGGGGTTACAGCTGACCCATGACAGAGACTAAAGCAGGGGCCACAAACCGCCACATGTGGTCTGACGAGAGCAGAGAACCACAGCATAACGACGGCTTCCTGTTTCAGTGCTGAAGACACATTCTGATCACTCGGAAAGAACTCTCCGTTTACGAAACATTAACAACAACCTGAACTTTCGTAAGAAAAAAAAGTGCAATTTCATAGCTCAGATAATGAAGGTCAGCTGTGCCTCTAACACGTGAGGTCAGAGCCTCTAACACGTGAGGTCAGAGCCTCTAACACGTGAGGTCAGAGCCTCTAACACGTGAGGTCAGAGCCTCTAACACGTGAGGTCAGAGCCTCTAACACGTGAGGTCAGAGCCTCTAACACGTGAGGTCAGAGCCTCTAACACGTGAGGTCAGAGCCTCTAACACGTGAGGTCAGAGCCTCTAACACGTGAGGTCAGAGCCTCTAACACGTGAGGTCAGAGCCTCTAACACGTGAGGTCAGAGCCTCTAACACGTGAGGTCAGAGCCTCTAACACGTGAGGTCAGAGCCTCTAACACGTGAGGTCAGAGCCTCTAACACGTGAGGTCAGAGCCTCTAACACGTGAGGTCACTGGGTCTGCTCCTGGACAATGAAGGGTTTTACACCAAACGGCAAGATGTAGAAAATATACTCTGTCTCAGGTCTGAGCAGAAACCCTGAGGCTGAAGGAGTTACCGTCTTCTCTGTCCTCTGTAAACCATCCCGTGGTTGGGTTTGGACCCCCGGTGCCTTCAGGCCGGCCTCACAGAGATCCCTGCTCTGCTCTGATTGGTCAACCAGCATACAGATGTCCCGCCCCCTTAGCCTATAATGTGTTGGAGCGCTAGCCAATAGAACCGAATAACTATTTCATTGTGTTTCGTTCACAGAAAGGAATAGCTGAGATAAGACGGGGGGTGGACTCTGACCCCGCCTCGGGGCCTCTACGATGTCTCTGGTTCACTGATCGATCCTCACTTTAGTGACTAAGTGAATGAAACTGCGTTAAGAGAGATGCGTCCTACAGATCGCGTCTCTTTAAGCTCCCGTCATGTTTGAGTGACTTCACAGTGAATGAATATTATAAAAGCTGAAAGAAGATGGAAATCATCACCTACCTTGACCGTCAACACACAACACTTCCTGCTTCAAAACCTTCTGAGTAGTTTCAAAATAAAACCCGCTGAGCATCTGAAGAGCTGCACATCGCGTCCCTAGCTACAGTTCACACCGAATACGCATGTTACGCTTCATATCAAGAACTCTTCTCGACCTCCTCCAGAAAGGAACAGGAAGTGAATCTGAATAAAATAACTTGATTTTCAAAATAAAACAATAACAAGGCTGTAAGAAGGCCGTTAATGGCAGTAAATAATGATGTGCATTTAACCTGAAGCTCCTCCATAGTTAACATTGGAATAACACAAGTGGTTACTGGTTCCTGTTCCCTGCCAGGACGAGCGAGCTGACGCTCCGTCACGCCTTCGCCTGAGCGGCCGGTTAGCGAGAAGACGACTCGCGGTGAAATGTGCAGAGGTGAGCGGCGTGTCGGGCGTTTGGGTGATGGAGTCAGAGAGCTAAAACAGAAGCAAGAATGACAGTCCTCGAGGCTAGCAGGACCGCTAACAGCTGCTAGCATTGTTATACATTTCAGGTTCTACATTTCAAACAGGGACGAAGCCTCTGTCCACTTTGTTTTAGCATCAAGCGCTCACATAACAACCGGGACCACAAACCCTCTCTACGTTAGCTAACATTAGCTTCAGAAAGGCTAGACAGAAGCCACAGATAAATAAAATGGGAATCGCAGTGCATTGTGGGACAGCGCGGCCATCTAAAGTACCTGCAGCAGTAAATATCTACCAGCTGCTGTCCATCCAAAACAATAAGGGACATGCAGAATGTATAGAACCTGCACACTGACTCAAAGTGGACCGAGCCCTGTGACGTCCACTCCCTCACAGCCATAATGTTACGTATAGAGATACTTACCAGTTTGTTGACAGACTAAGACAGTAAGTCGTGCCCAAAATTGCCAAAGCTAACGATCCAGCTGACCCTCAAATGTCAAAAGCTCCCTACATTAGCTTCCTGAGCTAACGTAGAGGCTCGCACTGAAAGGAAAGGGGGGTTCATACGTGCTGCTTCACAGTTAGAGACTAAGCATACACGGATTGAAAGTGAATAGATGTAGCTCAGGTGCAGCGTCTAGAGAACCTTACGAATACTTGGGTAATTACCATAACATCATATATCCATGAGCTCCGAGCTAAATGCTCTACGTTAGCTTCCTGAGCTAACCTGGACAAGCTAGGTCAGGGTAATACATGAGGACGTTAGCTGTTATTTGGGCTAAACTTTCACAACCACACGGCTAACTTGCACACAAAGCTACCTAACATTATTTAGCATGTTCTGAACAACACAAGCATTTACTGTCGCAGATATAATAATCTCAAATCGAACTGACAACACTTGTTCGCAGCCTCCGTCAGTAAATCCCCCAGTGGGGTATTTACTGACGGGTTTTAGGTGGAGGAACAAAACGTTGAAATCTCTTCAGCTCGTGTTAACCTCCGACCGTATCTCAGGATAGATGCTAAGCCTTTCCGGGTGTTCAGACTCAGTCCTGCAGCTCTTTACAGCCGAGACGCCTTACCGGATAACGGTGGGTGAATCAGCTTGGACTTGAGCTCAAAACAATGCAGTAAATAAACATCCAGATATCCAAATAACTCATTTTAACATTGAAAATACTAGCTTCATGTTCAGGCTATAAGTGGCGATGTAACACGGACCAGTAGACCTTCTGGGTCTTCTGGTAAAACCTCACTTTTCACGCAAACAGAGCTGAGCAAACTTGACTTACCCTGAACAGCTTTACTATGTCTCGCCTCAAAGCACAATCAATATCCTTTACAGTGGATGAGTGGCGCACGAGTCTGTAGATAATACAACGTTAAACATCTGGAAAACTAAACTCTCTAGCAGCGAGGAACCGCCGCTTCATCAGATCAGTGAGCAACAGGTGAGGCCTGGAAGTAATGCTTACAAATCCATTAGCTGTAGCATTGTGAGCTAGCTACTTATAGTTACATCTCTATCTTAACCTCTGGCGATCTGACTGTGCTGGGATGTAGATACCTGGTGATACGTGCAGCTGTTACTGGTGGAGCTGGGATGGCAGTTTGTCGGCTTCTTCTCTTGATCGTTGGAGGAACCAGTGGTTACCGAGTGCAGCGGAGAACGGCCGTTTGCTGTGTCTCAATCTGCCCTCGTCGTTTACACGCTGGCTGTTTTGAATGCACGACACATCGAACACGGGGATGGTTTGCAGGTTACTTTGAGAACACGCACGGTGCCAATGGACGCTAGACTCTGGATTCAGCTTTTAGCACATTTTACAACTTTGACATTGCATTTACCGTCTTCTCTGAAATCTGTGAATCATCCCGTGTTTGGACGCTCTGGACCCTGAGGCTGTGATTGGTCAACTGCTTACAGATGTCCCGCCCCTTAGCCTATCAAGTACAATGTGTTGGAGCGCTAGCCAATAGGAGCGCAAGACATTTGTCGTTAATAACTATTTCATTTGGCTTCTAGCTAGGGCTGCTCAATTACACGTATTTTAATCGCGATTACGATTATGGCTTGGCAACGATTACGAAAACAACGTAATCGAAATAAAACGATAAAAAAAAAGAAAAAATTTAATATTTTTTTTGTTGTGGTTTTTCAGTCGAATTATAAAGTTCCGGGTAATCAACTGTTAAAAACATAGCTGTTCACATTTTCTTTCTCCAATAAATGGATGTTTTCAAAGTCAATGAATAATCGCATTTAATAATCGCAATTACAATTATTACCCAAATAATCGAGATTATGATTTTTGCCAGAATCGAGCAGCCCTACTTTTAGCACGTTCTACACCCTAATGATTATCCGCTGATTTACAGACGTGTCTTTCCCCGATGTAAGTCAATGGAAAAAGTATATTTGGGCCCGTTTGTCCACTACCAAAATGCGCATCAACGTCTGGCTGACTTCCTGTGGGCTTGAGGGACCGGCAGCTAACTATAGCAGCAGACCCTACCGACAGCAACTGCTCAATGCAAAGTGAATTCAAGACATAGCCATGTGCAAGTAGGTGCATCGTGTATAGTAAACGGTAGTTATCAGAACTGAAACACAGCAATTGGTTTTCTCTGCTACCCGCGTTGGTCTTCTCTCGCGCCACATCCTGCGTTCTTGCGGTTTTTTATTTTATTAGCATCGCACGGCGTGGATACGTGTTCCCTTACGTCGCATTCGGCCCAGGCAGCAAATCCAACACCTCCTTCCTGTTTGGATGCAGGCCGATTTGGTAGAGCTTCAGAATCCAGACTGATATCGGGGCGCCAGTTGCTCAGTACGGGGGGGTTTGACTTAAAGGTGACCTATCATGCTATATTTTAACAATATATTGTAGGGCCGTACCGACATAAAGTATATAAATATAGGTTTTTTTTCAAAACACCAAACAGATCCTGCATTTTAGCCACGCCTCATTTCGCTCTATTTGCTCTTTCCAGACCTGTTTTTGCAGGGGGCTGATTCTGTGAGCTGCAGCTGACCACGCCCCCTGCAGCTGACCACGCCCCCTGCAGCTGGCCACGCCCCCTGCAGCTGACCACGCCCCCTGCAGCTGGCCACGCCCCCTGCAGCTGACCACGCCCAGGAGAGGGGAGCGTGCTCTGAGATCAGCTGCTGGGCTGCAGCGGGGAGAAGAGGGGGAGAAAAAGAGATCTCCGTCCTCCGTGTTTTATTCTTATAGAAGTAGGAAGAGAAGTAACGGACAGAACCCCTCCTCGTTACGCAGCGGTCCAGACGCAGACATCAGACGGCGACACATACTCAGTGTGCAGTTCCTCTGGCATCAGGGCAGGATATCTAGATGCTCTCCACGGTCTGACCTCGTGCAGTGAGCTACTGTTAAAGCAAGCAGCGATGTTTTCAAATCTGTGATCAAAAAGCTCCTCAAAGCGCTATCGAAGCAGTTCCTGCCGTTGCTACGTAGTTCAACAACGGTAACAACGGACTACTTTTCTTAGCGGATGCACGTCATTTTAAATCAATACAACTACTTTTAAATCAATAAAATCATTTCAATTAATATTGGGAGTCATGTCGTGACTTTGTTGAGAATGTGTCCGTGTAATAAGCGGGATGATGTGCCTTCATGCCGATCTAGATCCCTCCGCCTCGCGTCGGGCTCCTGGTCAGCCCGTCGGGGCCTTGTTTTAAAGCAGGAGGCGCACACGCTCGCCTCGGGAGGGAGAGAAAGAGCCACAGCGGAGAATAAACAGAAGGGCAACCATGGCAACCATGCAAGGGAAGTCTTCTTCGCTGCTTTTGTGGCAGACTAACAGCGCCAACTTACAGGCCTGGCATATGTACGACAGCGTCTCCAGCGCTTTCGAGCGGCAATGGCCCAACCTCTCATTCCCCTGATAGGCGGAGAGTTGGCCAATAGCCGTAGCGCCACTTTACTGACGTCAGTAAAGTGTTACAATCTGGATCAGTTTTTGATCAGATCCGTTACAGCCCCGTTTTTAGAGATGTGGGTACGGAGGAAAAGAGAGGGTTGTGTTTTCTGACACAGTTCCCTGGAACACCGGGTAACACCGACTGACCTCGTGTCAGACACAATCACCTTATTCAAATCCCAATTAAAAACCCACCTGTTCAAATCTGCTTACTCACTGGAGTGGCTCCCCATTATACGTTTCATTTGTGTCCACTTGACTGTCTCCTCCCTGATTTCCTGTTTGTGTTTTATCTTGTTCTGTTGCCTCTTAGCTTTTTTTTTAATTTTTTTTTTTTTTTTAAATTGTACGGTGTCCTTGGGTGTCATGAAAGGCGCCTAAAAATAAAATGTATTATTATTATTATTATTATTATTATAAAAGACGTACTAGAGTGCATTTTGCATGATAGGTCCCCTTTAAGGACTAGAGTCTCCGGACGGACCTTTCACCAACACGCCTGGTAACGGTCCCTACCAGGTCTAGGTAACTTGTAGACGGGGTAGAGGCTTCTGGTGGTGCTACAGGGAGAGCAGGGAGATGCGAGGAAACATTGACACAAGAAAAGCCATTTCCAAGAAAAAATCTGTTATTGACTTCCATCAAAAAGACTAAAGGAAAACCGCGGGCGAGTCTACGGTGCCAGAAAGACAAGCCGGACTGAGGAGCAAACATCACATTAGACCCGTCTCTCACACAGGGGCAAACTAAGACTTGCTAATCTTAGTTTACCCGTTGTCGGACGGGTGGCGCAGTGGTCTGTGCGTCTGATCATCAGATCAAGGGGTGCTGGGAACTCCAGTTCGAAACCC
Organism: Chaenocephalus aceratus; assembly: GCA_023974075.1. Taxonomy (NCBI): domain Eukaryota; kingdom Metazoa; phylum Chordata; class Actinopteri; order Perciformes; family Channichthyidae; genus Chaenocephalus; species Chaenocephalus aceratus. The sequence continues at coordinate 1,891 of JAMFTG010001373.1, read as the reverse complement.
GCTCCTGCCCCACTGCGTCAGGGCCGTTGTGTCCATTGGGCGAGACACTTCTCACCCGGAGTTGCTCCTGTGGGTATTGTCCACAGTACATGTATGATACTAATGTGTATTTGCGCTTTGAGCATCTGGAAAAGCGCTATAATAAATATAAGGAGTTATTATTATCATTATTAGTCTGATGTACACTTTAGATCCAGGTTATTAACATTTTACCAATAAATCTGCGTTTCTGACCAAGAAGCCGCTGCTCCATGCACTCCTTCTTGTGGACGAGCCAGTCCTTGTAGTGCTGATCCCGCTTCTCCGAAAGCCTCTTGCTGTACGAATCCAGCTGCAACACAAACAAACAACTCTTAGAACGGCAAGCTTGGTCGCGGAAACACGGTCGTCCTTGCCTCATTTTGAAGGTTCCTATATTTAAGAAGACCATAAACGAATCGCTGCAAGAAGCTCGAAACGCAACGGAGACCAGGGGACACTAAAGAGTGACGCACACAGCTGGGAGAACCAGGGGACACTAAAGAGTGACGCACACAGCTGGGAGACCAGGGGACACTAAAGAGTGGCGCACACAGCTGGGAGACCAGGGGACACTAAAGAGTGACGCACACAGCTGGGAGACCAGGGGACACTAAAGAGTGACGCACACAGCTAGAGACCAGGGGACACTAAAGGTGACGCAACAGCTGGAGACCAGGGGACACTAAAAGAGTGACGCACACAGCTGGGAGACCAGGGAGATCACTAAAAGAGTGACGCACACAGCTGGGAGGACCAGGGACACTAAAGAGTGACGCACACCAGCTGGGAGAACCAGGGGACACTAAAGAGTGACGCACACAGCTGGAGACCAGGGGACACTAAAGAGTGCGCACACAGCTGGGAGACCAGGGGACACTAAAGAGTGACGCACACAGCTGGAGACCAGGGGACACTAAAGAGTGGCGCACACAGCTGGGAGACCAGGGGACACTAAAGAGTGACGCACACAGCTGGGAGACCAGGGGACACTAAAGAGTGACGCACACAGCTGAGACCAGGGGACACTAAAGAGTGACGCACACAGCTGGGAGACCAGGGGACACTAAAGAGTGACGCACACAGCTGGGAGACCAGGGGACACTAAAGAGTGACGCACACAGCTGGAGACCAGGGGACACTAAAGAGTGACGCACACAGCTAGAGACCAGGGGACACTAAAGAGTGACGCACACAGCTGGGAGACCAGGGGACACTAAAGAGTGACGCACACAGCTGGGAGACCAGGGGACACTAAAGAGTGACGCACACAGCTGGGAGACCAGGGGACACTAAAGAGTGACGCACACAGCTGGGAGACCAGGGGACACTAAAGAGTGGCGCACACAGCTGGGAGACCAGGGGACACTAAAGAGGCACACAGCTGGAGACCAGTGGACACTAAAGAGTGACGCACACAGCTAGAGACCAGGGGACACTAAGAGTGACGCACACAGCTGGGAGACCAGGGGACACTAAAGAGTGACGCACACAGCTGGGAGACCAGGGGACACTAAAGAGTGACGCACACAGCTGGGAGACCAGGGGACACTAAAGAGTGGCGCACACAGCTGGGAGACCAGGGGTACACTAAAGAGTGACGCACACAGCTGGGAGACCAGGGGACACTAAAGAGTGGCGCACACAGCTGGGAGACCAGGGGACACTAAAGAGTGGACGCACACAGCTGGGAGACCAGGGGACACTAAAGAGTGACGCACACAGCTAGAGACCAGGGGACACTAAAGAGTGACGCACACAGCTGGGAGACCAGGGGACACTAAAGAGTGACGCACACAGCTGGGAGACCAGGGGGACACTAAAGAGTGACGCACACAGCTGGGAGACCAGGGGACACTAAAGAGTGACGCAC
>JAMFTG010001372.1:7500-37574 GCA_023974075.1 Chaenocephalus aceratus | reverse complement strand
TACCAGTGTTTATAACGTTGTATATAGAAGTGTGATTATTGGGGTAACAAAGGTTTAATAGTAGTGTAACACGGTGCAATAATGGAGTCATATGTGCAGGTGCATTATGGGCTTAAATGGGTGTAAAAACAGTGTAATATGGATGTTAAGTAGAAAATAGCAATCAAATAATCTTCCTAAATGTTGAAATGTGCTTGCCCATTTAACGGTTAAGTTAAAACCATCTTACACCGGATTGTTTATTTTCTCACATCTTTATTTAGATTTGTATTGAAGTCATTCAAAAGTAACAAGTAATCAGGTTACTTTAAGATGTGAAACTGAGATTGGGTTACTTTTAAAAACCAGGCTCATATGGCCCTTGAGGTGAACTTGTTGCCCACCACTAGTGTCCCCCAGGTGGGCAGTAGTGGATGGCGGTGGGCAGAGGCATGTGGGATAATGCTGTCTGTCGATGGACTGATGATGTGAGACAATGTGAGACAATCAGACTGCAGGTTTGAGTAAAAACATTGTTTATTGTGATGAAATACACATAAAGCATAAATAGGTCTCACAGGTGGTAAATGTTTTAGGACACACATTAATAAATCACCAGCATTGACATTATTGTTATTGTGCACGGAACAAAAAGTCAAACACGCACGCACGCACGCACACACACACACACCACACACACACACACACACACACACACACACACACACACACACACACACACGCAGAATACATTTCATTTTCTTTTGTGTTCACTGCAGAGAGTGATGAGTGAACGCTGTGGATCAGAGTGGAGCTGCCACACCCTGAACACTGAGGGGAGACGATGATGTGATGATGGCTGTGTAGTGCAATTCAAGATCTTTTACTACTTTAAAATAATCCCTTTTACAAATAGAGAATAATGTTTGTAAAAAATAATTAAAATGTTTATACAAAATTAACTCAAATCCTGGGTGTATGGTCAGTAAATGACTTGAGGGGAAGGCCCATGTTGCGTGCTAGAAGATGAACGGGTCATGGCTGACGGGAGGGCCACACCTGGGTCTGCTGGACAGTGAGCGCTCCAGCTGTGCAGGTCAGTGTTATAGACCTCTTCCTGGTACCACGAGCATCGACCACGGTTAGAAACGTCACCAGCAGCACATTTCAGATCTCGCTCTCGTAGGTGTGCATGTAGGTCTTGAGTGACAGGATTTCGGCGTAGCTGCGGGTGGTTCTGCGGTACAGGTCCAGGCCCGTCAGGATCTCCACATCTCTGACCCGCGCCGTGTGCATCTTCATCAAATCCTCCACCCACCGGGACTCCTCCTCTGAGCTCTGGGGAGACAGTCACTAGGGTTAGGCTTACCCCAACCCTTAACATTGCTCTAAAGGGAAATAGTTTACAGTTTATCGTCATGAGACTGAGATTAGAACATTCCATGTTGTGTGTTAGGAACAGAGCGGAGGCAGGACAGGCTCAGTTTGAACACTGGAACCATGGAGAGACAGCTCTCCTGACCGTTAAGGATAAAAGACAGCTGCCAACGGCACACTAATGCACATGCTGTCTCCTGTTTGACCTGCACACTAACAGACATGTACAAATACTAGTGTTTAGTATTAGCTGAATTACATACTGTTCATAAAAGGTTTGGTTTCATTGAGCCTGTGCAGAAACACGAACGACAACCTGTGGCGAGGGAATGGAAAGGGCTCTGCAGGGGATTGACTGGTTTGTTGAGCAATAGGTGAACCCATCGCTTCCCCAAAGATGATCAAGACTGGGATGAATATGAACTTTCTCTGAAAAGAAGGCTGTGGCTCAGAGGGGAAGAGCAGTGTCGGCCAATCAGATGCTCAGCGGTTTGATCAGTCAAAATGTCTAATTGGAAAGATGCGTAACTTGAAATGTTGTTGGGTGTTTATGGTATTGAATTGTGTGTAAGTCGCTTTGGATCAAAGCATCGACTTAAATGACATGTAATGTAGAGATGTAGCACTCTTTAACATGTCAGTTCCATAACCACGTACAGCTTGACAACGTGTACATTTCATGGATTTAAAGATGTGCGATTTGTTTCTACAACATTTCTTCCGCTCGTATGACCTTCCTGCCATGAAACTCCCACCCCCCTTCATAACTCCACCGATCTGAATTTCAAATAGAATTTTGTGCGACTCTCTTTTTAGGTGAGACTTTTTCATAGAGCGTCTTTTGTATTCTGAAAAGCACTTTATAAACTAAATGTATTATTATTATTATTGTTCTGTCAATTCTGAATGATCTAAGAGGCCATACACACTGTGTGGACCTGCTCCCTGTGTGTGTGTGTGTGTGTGTGTGTGTGTGTGTGTGTGTGTGTGTGTGTGTGTGTGTGTGTGGTGTGTGTGTGGTGTGTGTGTGTGTGTGTGTGTGTGTGTGTGTGTGTGATGCTCCTCACAGTGCAGGTCTCCTCGTTGCTGGCTCTGTGGGGCAGGATGAAGGCGGCGCTGCTGAGCGGCCCGCTGCAGGCGTCTGCCGGCTGGGTGAAGTCCAGGCAGCTGCTCAGCACCACGAAGTAGTGAGTGGGGACGGGGATCATCCCGCTGACATACCTGCAGGGAGGACCAGCAGGAGACGTGAGATCAAAATTCATTTGTAACATGTGGACGAATTGTTTCCCTCAACTGGATTCATTTTGGTTCCTCTTATTCCTTCTATAAAAGATCCTTTTTATACATTTCTGCAAGAGCAAAAACCACAGATGTAAACGTCATCAGGAAGGATCCTGATATGTGAATCACTTTCTTGCGCTCTGTTGGTAGGTGTTCCTTTGTGTTTTGCAATGGTCTTTATGTGTATATATATATGAAGATATAGATCTATGGCGGCAGTATACCTAGGGCTAAAAGAGGAGGAGCCCGTTCAGCCCCAGACTCGGGTCAGCACAAACTGCTTGGACCGTCCTCTGAGCCTGTAGCCATCAGGCTGCACAGGGCACATGTAACCCATTCAAAGTAACCCGTACTGAACATACATACAATCTGCACTGGTTGTACAAATGTCTTTGACCTGCACTCAAATCTGCACACTTACATGTAAATATATTGAACAATCTGAACCCAAATATATACAGCATGTTCATTCAACGGATCAAAGTGTACCTTGTTGTGATATCTTGTTTTAACAGTTACTATATAATGTTATTTCAATTGTTGTTATTTGTTTACCTTCCCCACCGGGATAAATAAAGGTCCATCTTATCTTCTTAATACTTGTACAGCATGTGACATGAATGTATTGTATTTGCACTTAATAATTTAAGCACTTGAGTTGGAAAATCGTCTTTTAGTTTTGCTATGTCCTTGTCCAGAATTCCCCCCTGAGACAAATGTGTAATGAGTCTTGATATTGGGCTATATAAATCAAATGTAATGTATTGATTGTTCTCACTCTTTTATCTTCTCCGCAGAGTCCCTGGCACCATCATAGTCGTAGTCAAAAATGGGTCCAATGAGCACATTCACTCCATTTCTCTCAGTGGCATATCTCTTCACCAGCGCTCTCTGGAAGTAACCCCATATTCCTGTAAGTGTGCGAGAGGGGGAACAAGGAGACAAACAGAGGGAGCAGAGAGGCTGTGAGGGGAGGATCAATGTATCAGAGAATCCATCTGAATGATTCAGCTTGATTCTATGCAGCAAAAACACAACAAGAGGCGCTTTCACACCGCAGTACTTCTCCCACTTTAGTTCTGAAATGTTGCGTTCACACCAAAAAAATCCGGAACTAAAATGAGTTCACACCGAGTACTTTTCACCCGTACTTTTCCCCTTTAGTTCCGTTAGTACCCCCGATGTCGCGTTCACACCAAAAAAATAACTAAGTGTCGGGAACTTTTCACCCCATTTTTAGCGCCTGCTGAGAGCAGGTACTTTCCTGGGGGAAAAAAGTACCACAGTTCTGATTGGCTGGGCGATTGCAAACCACGCCCCGTAAAACCGCCATTTTATTATCCTTGCATTAGCATTATTAGCTAGAGAGCAGGGACTTTCGTGGGAGAAAAAGGTTCCTATTTCTGATTGGCTGGGCGGATTGCAAACCACGCCCCGTAAAACTCCAATAACGTTTTGTGAAGCCGCCATTTTATTATCCTCGCATTAGCATTATTAGCATTAGCATTAGCCCAGCGCACAGACAGAGAGACTAACTTATGGCAACACAAAAGAAAACACGGGAGCGGCGGAGATGAGGAGGTGTCGGCGTTCTGGTGATTTACTCGGAAGGCTTCAGTAGAAGCTCCAGTCCCCAACTTCGGGGACTTCCGGCCGGGGACTTCGGGTGGCAGTATGCGCCGTGAAGTGGTTTGCGGCCTGCCAGTAAACCCAGAGCAGAAGAAGAAGAAGTGACGTCAGCGGCTCATTTGCGTAATCTTCCCTCAGGGAACTTATTCCGGTGTGAACGCGATCTGAAGTGCCCTGGGGTACTAAGTGCCCTGGGGTACTAAGTGCCGGGCACTAAGTATGGCAAAGGTGTGAAAGCGGCTAAGGATAATAAAGACGATGGAGCCTTTAATCGCTGAGTGACTTACTCTTGAATGCAGGATACATGGGCACAGTGTTGGTGATGAGGACAGCATCATATTTTTTCTCTATGCTTGAAGATAATTCTACCAATGAAAAAGTGAAACATATTACAAACATGTATAACATACAAACAAAACATATTGAGCCATGGTTTAAAATGTATGAATGTATATGAGAAAAATGACGGTGGCCGACAGGTGCAAACGCGCTTCAGCGGCCCAAAAGAATTCGAAATTATTACAAGTAAAAAAACTGTGATTGGTTTTTGCAGCGCTTTTTGTAAATGTTTAAGCATTTGTTCTAATGTAAGTGTTTTGGGCCGTTGTAGCTGGTTTGCCACTGGCAGCCACCATAGCAAGATATCAAAGTAAGTCGTAATTATTTGTACATTTAATTACAAGACCTTATATTTTGCTCAATGCATTGATAGTGAATAAATGCATGGAGGTACATGCATGAGAATGTGTCTGATTAAATCAATATTCAGTTTTTTGAAAATGAATAATCTACAAAATATAGTTTTTGTTTAGTTCCTGTGATTTCAGAGTGGGGGACTCACGGGGGGGGTACAGGAAGCCGTAGGTGATCTGTCTGTCTGCTCTGTAGTTGGTGCACGACTGACTGTAGGTGGGGGGGACTCTGCTGTCAGCGCGCACACAGTTAAACAGAGCTTCAGGCAGAGGGGACACTTCTACCTGCAACACACACACACACACACACACACACACACACACACACACACACACACACACACACACAGTTGATCAAGAGTCTCTGTAAAGCTGTAAAGTGTAATGAATAGATCTGTATTCTACCAAAGCAGATGGTTGTATGTCTATTAAACATGTCAGAGCCATAAACAAAGTGAATCCTGTTCAGAAGGTTAAATGGTCTGAAGGTCGTTTCCTGCACAGCATGCTGTCTCTGATGGGTTCCCCTTATGGCTGAGCCACAGTCAGGGTGAAGAGTACCTGTCTGCTGACGCTGTATGACGTCCACAGAGGCATGGACAGGGCCTCGCTGTAGCCGCTGATGTAGTCGCTGTGATGCAGGATGGAGTATTTGGTTCTGAAGAGGACAGCAGGGCGGCCGTACGGCAGGTTCCTGCTGTCTGGGGGGGGGGGGCACAGCAGGAGACACAGGGTGTAACACAACACTACCGTTTACAGCTGATTACTAATACCCATGACAGGGACGTGTCATAGAATGCATTGGATAGTGATGCAGGACTACATGCTGGATCATTTGCTGTATTTTACTATTTCAATAAGTAAGCACTTATATACTAACAAAGCACTTATATACTAACAAATCACTTATATACTAACAAAGCACTTATATACTAACAAAGCACTTATATACTAACAAAGCACTTATATACTAACAAAGCACTTATATACTAACAAAGGACTTATATACTAACAAAGCACTTATATACTAACAAAGCACTTATATACTAACAAAGGACTTATATACTAACAAAGCACTTATATACTAACAAAGCACTTATATACTAACAAAGCACTTATATACTAACAAAGCACTTATATACTAACAAAGGACATATATACTAACAAAGGACTTATATACTAACAAAGCACTTATATACTAATAAAGCACTTATATACTAACAAAGCACTTATATACTAATAAAGCACTTATATACTAACAAAGCACTTATATACTAATAAAGCACTTATATACTAACAAAGCACTTATATACTAATAAAGCACTTATATACTAACAAAGGACTTATATACTAACAAAGCACTTATATACTAACAAATCACTTATATACTAACAAAGCACTTATATACTAACAAAGCACTTATATACTAACAAAGCACTTATATACTAACAAATCACTTATATACTAACAAAGCACTTATATACTAACAAAGCACTTATATACTAACAAAGCACTTATATACTAACAAAGGACTTATATACTACAAAGCACTTATATACTAACAAAGCACTTATATACTAACAAAGGACTTATATACTAACAAAGCACTTATATACTAACAAAGCACTTATATACTAACAAAGCACTTATATACTAACAAAGGACATATATACTAACAAAGGACTTATATACTAACAAAGCACTTATATACTAATAAAGCACTTATATACTAACAAAGCACTTATATACTAATAAAGCACTTATATACTAACAAAGCACTTATATACTAATAAAGCACTTATATACTAACAAAGCACTTATATACTAATAAAGCACTTATATACTAACAAAGGACTTATATACTAACAAAGCACTTATATACTAACAAATCACTTATATACTAACAAAGCACTTATATACTAACAAAGCACTTATATACTAACAAAGCACTTATATACTAACAAATCACTTATATACTAACAAAGCACTTATATACTAACAAAGCACTTATATACTAACGAAGCACTTATATACTAACAAAGCACTTATATACTAATAAAGGACTGGCTTATCTAAAGCCTGTTGAGTAGCACTTAAAATGGTTTGGCTCTATGAAACCTGATGTACTTATGATTCTGTTTTCTTCAAGTTTGTCAAATGCACTTATTGTAAGTCGCTTTGGATAAAAGCGTCAGCTAAATGTAATGTAAGTTGACGTATAATTATCATTAGATTTAGTCAAGTCTACATTTAAATTGAACAGTTTCCTAGAAAAGTGTGTTGCTAGATTTCGTATTGCTGCGAGGCTCTATTTCAGAGGTGTCCAAACTTTTTTCACCGAGGGCCACATACATACAAATATACGAAGGGCTGGGCCACACACTAGAGATGAGGTTTATTGCCTATAAGTTATAAGTTAGCAAAATCAATCAAATGTAGGTCAATTATGCTTCATACTGGAATATGCTCTCAGGAAAACAACTGTCTACATCACAGCTCTCCAGAGGGTTTCATGTATGTTGGTCCGTAGTGTTCATCCCTCAGACTGCTATAATAAGGGGGATGTGAAGGGTGTATTTCAAGCTAAATGTTCTTAACTCTAATTGACTGCATTTATTTGAAAAGTGGGCTTATTAACAAATGAATACTGTTTAATATATTGTACATATATATTTAAGAAGTACAATATAAGACAGGCACAAGTTGTATGTGTGGGCTATATTCCATTACACTTTAAGAACTTTCTGAGGGCCAATTCAAAAAGGCCGCATTTGGCCCCCGGGCCGTAGTTTGGAGACCCCTGATCGCTCTTCTTTCACTGTGAGGATCAGAGCTATTGAACTTGTATTATGAGCTCCTTCCTCCTCCTGGTGGAAGCACATCATGTCATTAGAGTGTCTCAGCAACATCATGAGGACTGACCATCCATAGCTTGCCTCAGTCGCTGGTTTAGCTCCTCCACTTTGTTCTGTAAGAGACAGAGCCACAGATGCTCCAGGTTATAGCCTCGTACAAGGGTCACTTTCAAACCTCTCTGGCCCCTACTTTTTACACGCAACTGCAAAAAGATCGGAGATTGAAACAATCTCTTGCCAGAGATCTACATGGGAATCACAAGCACAGCAGAGATACAGCGCCACACTGCAGAGGAGACACAGATCACTTCCTATCCAGAACACTCAGTAAGGACATTTCAAAACACTGATCAAAGAGAGGAGGCTTTCATGTGAAGGATACACTTTGATTAAAAGAGAGTTCTTTCTGTGAGGGAATGACTTGACCTGAAGCTCGGCAGCAGGAAGCAAAGATGCAACAAGGTTATTAAAGTGTATACAAGAGCGTAATAGCCTAATCACACACACACACACACACACACACACACACACAATATCTATTAAATCAACATGGGTGGTAGGCCCATGCTGATGGATCTTTTTACAGGTCTGTTGTGTAAAAAGAGAACTTTAACTTCAAAGGCAAAAAAGGAGAGTTAGTTTAAACATTGAGAAAACAAGAAGGAAACCGTAAGCTACAAAGACAGCATCATTACTGAAAGGTTTGGTTGGCATGATTAAGATTCCTTTTAAATGTTGGTATTGTGATAGTAGTCCTTTAAGGCTGCAAGGCACAATGCATCCATTGTACACAATCTGAGTTCAAGGCGCCTCAGACACCACAGACACTCTCATCTTGTCTACATGAGGAATGTAAGAGTTTATATCCTCAATCGAAGCATTGTTTAACTTCATGAACTCAAGAACAATCTCTCCTCTACTGCTTTCTCTTGCCCCCCCCCCCCGACCAGTCACTGATGTCTGAGCTGTCCAATATACCGATATACCTCTGAAAAAAACATGTTATATATTTAAGATACTAGATTGCTTTTAGTCACCAACATATTCAACATATCAGATAAAAGAATGACCCTCATGTTTGTCAGATGAGTCCATCAGAGTCATCCAGACTGCAATATCAAAGTATTACAGAATATCAATGTTTCTAATCTAGGAACTTCAGATCTGGTCAAATGAATGCATTGTGTGTTTTCGGAAAAGAAATCTAAAATTTGAATCAATAAAGTATATCTTATCTTATCTTAAAATAAAATGCATACATGAAAACCATGTTACTGATACTGCTGGAGGACCGCTGAGTAGTGTGTGTTGAGACACAGTCAGCTGTCAGAGTGTTTGACCTCTGGCCAGCATCAGTCAGGTTAGTCTCACCATGTTGAACTGTGTGAGGTCTAACGTGGCCTGTGATCACGAGGAGGCAGAGCCTGTCGCTGCTGAGCTACAGGAACCACTGGGAGAACACGCTGACTGGCGGTTTACCAACATGTATGTCAACAGTATTTTATCATTATTACACACTGTAAGGGAATTCATGAATTACTGAATGTGTATTGAAGAGATATTCTGTTTTTGGGCATCCAACCAAACCTTATGATAGATAAACTGCTTCGTTACACGGACCCAAAAGATGCATCATCGTTATGATCACATTAAAGTATTACAGTCTCATTTTTAGAGATTGGTTTAGAGGCCAACTTTCCAGAAATGGATGCAAACATTCATAAATACCAAAATGATCTGTGTATCAGCTCCAGTGCTCCATGCCAACAGTTTATACTCAACTGAAGCTTCCTCACACTGTCCTCACTGACTCACTGTCAACCAGAGAAGCTGTCCTTCATCAGTGTTGTGTGATGTATGATGTCCTTTATTGGTTTATGTTTCATGTGGAACCTATATGCTGCAGGTCTCCCTTGAAAAAGAGATCGATGATCTCAATGGGACCAATCTGGTTAAATAAAGGTTTGAAATTAAATTAAATTAAATCAGACACCGTAGGGTTATACTGCCAGTGAATCCCTCATGTGCTTTGTAATATTTACCCTGCACTCATCGCCCACCTCTGCTGTTAAAATACGGACAGCAGTCCCTGAAATATAAGAACTGATGCTGGACGACGACGACGACGACGACGACGACGACGACGACGACGACGACGACGACGACGACGACGGGCTCTGCTGTTGTCACGCTGTCCTGTTAAGCCCCAAGCCTGTTTTTCAGGCCTCAGCCTCGGAAATGACATTCCCAGAACAAATGACTATCTTCCCTTCTAAAAGGGGTAAATTAATCATCTTTTTTCTCAAAGCAATGGTAAACCTGTGAGTTGGATGTAGAAAAGTCAGAATCAATATAGAATGTTTTTATTTTAAAGTAAATTCAGATTGAACATAGTAATTATAGTGTCCGTCCACAAAAAAAACATTGCTTATAGTGAAAAACACCCTTGAATGATGGGATAGTAGACTAATGCTGCGTTCACACCGGACGAGATGCGATGTTTGGGGGCGGTACGATTACATGTAAAGTCAATGCAGAGACGCGGACAGACGCAAATTCACAAATTCTAGCGATCTCAAGCCGGTTTCTCAAACTTACCTACCCCACCTTTAAGCCCGATGAGAGGGGGTACAGCTGTGCACATGTCATCATTAACAGACGTCGTTTAAGAGTGACGTTTGAGTGAACGAGGCCATCCCAATTAATACCTGAGGACTCCTCTATCCTCGCGTCACCTCCTCGTGTCTCTCGCTCGCATTTTACGGAGGCGGAGCTAAGACGCAAGGAAGGGAAGCGAGTGAGGGAAAGGAGGAGTCGAGGAGGGGTATTGGGATGAGGCTAGATAGAGAGATAGAGAGAGGGGGTGCACCGGTACCGGCGGGGATTGTTGTTAGCTTCTGCTGCGCTAACGGATATAAGAAGCTCTTTCTACGATAATGTGGAGGGAGAGCTCTCTTCTGTCAGGCTGAGAGGCTCAGTGAGGTAAAGGACTCCGAGTGTTTAGATAGTTCACTTTAGTCAAAGAAGTTATCTCAGTGGGTCTCAAACGTTTTGATCACAATTGATGTAAACAAATATTTCAAAGGCACACCTTTATAATTATTAGGATAAATAAAAACAGTTTTGCTTGTTGTATACTATATATACAGTAACCAAACATATTGTTTAAAACTAGAGAGATTTAAAAATATGCATAAATAAATATGAAATGGTAAAATAAGATATAAATGAACCACAAATATAAAATAAGTTAGCCTACATTTATTTGTTATTGGCTATGGTAGGTTATTGGTTATGTTCACATACTTATTTAATTAATAAAATGCAAACCGATCTTTTTCACATGGGTGTTTTAGAGTTGTACCCCCTAGGTCTCTAGTAATTGGGTGCTCAAAGTGCACCAGATTGAAGCATTTTACTTTTAAATGTTAAAAAAAATCTTCGCAGGGGACCCCCCTAGAGGATCTGAAGTCCACCCCCCAATTAAAACCTGTTCATGCAATACTAAATACATTTGAAGCCTTTTTATATAAGCTGTCCACCGTGATACGTTTCTCGGTCTTTTAGAAGTTTTTCATTGCCAGCTAAAATCTTGCCTAGGGCAGCAAATTGGTCAGAACCGGCCCTGGTGTCATCCCCACAGCAACCCCCATTTGAAACATGTTCCCACGGCTATGCCACAGACTGTCTGTGTCATGGCGAATACAGTCGCTGGTTTATTTATGTCTGTAGGCCGTTGTTATGAGTGTGGAATGAGCATATACAACGTTAGCTTAGCCTGGTCGACCCAATCTTCATTCAGAAAATAAGCATTTTAAAACGGTTTTTCGCCTGCCGTCTGTCTGCAGACTCGTCAAAGCATTAATTTATGGTTTTTACTAACCGGTATCAGTATGTTGTTACTTCAGCAGCATTTTGAAATGTTTATTACAATTAATCACGGTAAAATATGTTCATTTTGTTGTAGTTGTAGGTAGCTCCCGAGCCAGCGCGTCTTGTTTGAATGATGCGAGTAAACACAGCTGGCAGCCGCGGTGAAACTCGAGCGTTTAGAGCGAAGCGAATATTCGCATCGTGTCCGGTGTGAACCATTAGACTAGAGCAGGGGTCTCAAACTCAAGGCCCCGGGGGCCAAATCCGGCTCGCGACTTCATTTTATGTGTCCCCGCAAGAGCTTACAAAGAATATAATACGTTTATTATACGGTTACATGCCACTTTACAGAAGTAGGTTGCCCATAAACTACATGTCCCACAATGCATCTCGTTTTGTGACATGCACACTGAAGAGACTTGCAATTATTTGCACTGGACTTCTGCTTTCAGACAGAGTTAATTACTAAGTTATTATCCTATCCGATAATAATTCAATTCGGAGGCAATAATGAATACATTATTTTATATTTATATTATATATTTATATATTTACAACCGGCCCTTTGAGTGCAACCTTTATGCGAATGAAATTGAGTTTGACACCCCTGGACTAGAGCGATGCGATAGGAGCGATTAGAGCGAAGCGAATATTCGCATCGCGTCCGGTGTGAACGCAGCATTAAAGCTTTAGGAATCCCGACTATAACATATAATAAGTACCCTGTATCAAGATTGATGCAAAACAAGTGCAATTTTACCTTTCTAGAGAGGTTTAGCAACAAAAGAAAACACCTTTGGGGTCATTTGGGTGGATTTGCCATCTCTGGAACCCATTGGTCGATTTTGATGATTGACACCTCTTTTTAACCGTTAGAGCCAATAGACTCGAGGGGGAAGTTCCACATACACACACGTTACCATTGAGGAGTGAGAGTGACACGCACACAGTCGAAAGCTATGTTACGCTCTAAAAACTGAAACCTAGGCTCAAACTAGTAAATATGAAGATGGATTATCAATTCAATTCAAAGTGACACAGACACATTGGATTAACCTTCAGCAGCGTTTTTATCGTTTTGATGCCATCGAACACAACGTTTGATCAGAACAACAGCAAAGGTAAGACTATTCGCGTGTTTGCTCCGTAAAGCTACGTCGTGTGATGTTTGGGTTTGTATCCCATGCCGCAAGTTTTGATCGCAGTGATGAATTTCTGGAACCTCAGCTTGCTAGCTGATGTCTTGTTTGTGCAGATCCGATAAGTGGTGGAGTGTTTCTACCGTGAGTTCTGTGCTAAGTGTGTTAGCATTTTTCCGCTCAGGGCTGATTCAGAGGCTTGGCGTTAGACGTTTGGCTAAAAATTGTTCATATCGTCAGTTAGCTGAGTTTCTTCCCGTTAAGTGGATATCACACATTCATAGTTTGTTAAATGTTAAGAAGCCCTCAGACGCTGTTTCTTGCAAGATGTTGTGTTTTGCCCCCGCGGGCGGGGCTTAACAGGTTATACCTTTACTCTTTTATCCAAGTGTTAAGTTTTATTATATTTCTTTTAATAAATCGTACCTTTCTTTGTAATTTCGCCAACATTTTACACACTAAAGCATTTTCTTGAGTGTTTCTTGTACTATCAGACTTCATTTTAGCAATGTCAAAGCAATCTTAAAACTGAGCAGTTACACAACATTTTTAATTAGATTCAAGTTGTAATGAACTAGAATTATCCTTGGAGTGCATGGCATTTACTACCAGTATTATTTACAGATACAATATTACTAAATCATAACTTAGTGAAGATGATTAACATGCTTTCACCCAAACTGGAGTAACATGTAAGCATGGAGTACTACGGCAAATCAACAGGATCATTGTGTCTTCATGTTGTCATCAGTGTCTGAAGTCGATATCGCTGTAATGCTGAGTCATGGTGCTGACCTTGTCGTCGCAGCTGCAGCCCAGGTCGTCGGTCCCTGCCGGGGCCAGGGCCGAGGACAATGGTCTGGACACCTCCTCGGGCATGGTGGCTCTGTGGGGGGGGCTCCTCAGCAGGTGGTTCATACTGCCATGGGTTCCATTGTTAGGAGCTGGTTTCAGACCCAGAAGATCTGAGAGTGGGAGAGCCAGTTTCACCGCAGAATCAGAATCACAATTCCTTCATTAGTCCTGCAGCGGGGGATCTTTACAGTGTTACAGCAAAAGGGGCATAGCAGGTAGAAAGGCGACAATAATGAAGAGTAGGCTAACTTATTAATTATAAAGAAGAAAAGCACACATAAGTAATAGTATACAAAATAAAGACAAATAATTACATATCCATGGCTGAAAATGAGTAGCAGCAAAAAATAACTAAGTGACATAAGTAACAGATGAAGGTGTTGAGACATTTATAACAATGTATGTTTTTCACATGAAAGTGATGTCTATCGTGCACACTGCAGGTTCGTTGCACACGGCTGCAGCAGTCTGTGTTGTCTGTGTCAGCTCCCAGAGACAGAGACATTACGGTCCAAGATATCTGGAATCAAACACTCAGAACAAAGCACACAGGGACGCACAAATATATCTTACCACACATGACGTTATAAAGCTCAATGTTTTCGAAGGCTGGGACTTTAGTTTTGAATTTAAATGTAGGTCCATACCCCAAGAAAATAGTCTGAAAATGAAAATGGAATTGTTACAACAACGTTAATGTTTCAGAATGAAGGCCTAATTATTTGGCCTATTAAATCAGTGGAATAGTGCATACCATGGAGGTATAATCAGTGTTACTGGACCATATAGATTATGAGAGTACCTGCATGCTGTTGATCTTATTGTCGTATCCATGGTCACCAGCGAAGCCGCAGTGCCTCTTCCCCTCAGGGACCTTCCTGTATTGAAGAATAGGAATTATTGTATTGGCGCACATTGTTGTTAGTCGGATTTAACAAATATGGAATGAAGTATCATATATTTAAAAATATCAAAGTAGCGACATAAGCTGTCATTTACATATGACAAAAATCCACACTTCCAGCATCCATACACTTTCTAGATTTTTTGCAACCATAGAAAGTGCTTTTTAGAAAACATTCATGTATCGGCTCCTCAGGAGGATCAACACTCCGGGTTTCACTATTTTGCACTTCAACGTGTTGACCAGCTAAACAAGCACTTTTTGACACGTGGTGACGTCACATTGCATAAAAGTCAAATAAATCACCCTTCAGGGTTTCACCTCAAAGGTTTCCAATTACTAGACGTTTTAGAAAGGTTCCAGTTTAACTTCAGTATGTTTTTATTATTCAGCTACTTAAGCCCTCTTCCCAGGAAAAGCACTCCTTAACAGCCCCCAGCCTCAGTCGTGAAAAAGGCCACTTTGTGCTAAGTGTCTTTTAAAAACGACTTACTACTTAATGTGTGTGTGTGTGTGTGTGTGTGTGTGTGTGTGTGTGTGTGTGTGTGTGTGTGTGTGTGTGTGTGTGTGTGTGTGTGTGTGTGTGTGTGTGTGTGTGAGGCGGGGGGACACTGTCGGGTATGAAGCCACAAGCATGTGAACAATGTAAATGACTAGCTGACAGGAAAGTAAGACAAACTCAGTGTTTCATTTCGTGTGAACAGGTAGTGGTTTAGGGTGTATGTGGTGTGGTGTGGTGTGTGTGTGTGTGTGTGTGTGTGTGTGTGTGTGTGTGTGTGTGTGTGTGTGTGTGTGTGTGTGTGTGTGTGTGTGTGTTTCAATATTCTGCTCAATGCTCCAGTACCAACTATTAGTCCGTCCGTCTATCTGAGCTGCAGAGAGACCTCAAAGATCTCTTTCATTTAGCATTTCTGCACAACGTGTGTGCGTGCGTGTGTGTGTGTGTGTGTGTGTGCGCGTGTGTGCGTGCGTGCGTGTGTGCGTGCGTGCGTGCGTGTGTGTGTGTGCACGTTGTAAGCCGAGGTTTGTTTTCACTCTTCAGTGCAGATGACCTCATGGTTTACTTTGTCACTGAATCACTGCGGTCACACTTGTCACCTCTCAGCATCAGAGTCCCTTCAGCAGAAGCACACAGACCTATGGTCTTCACACGAGTGTGGCCCGTAACACAACATATTAGCACTTCATATGTTAATGGTGTGTTATTAGCAGCCCATCATTAAATGTATCTTTTAAGTAAAGCAAGATGTTCAGTAAAACACTCAGATGATGGGTGGGCTGCCACATCACTTCCTGCTAGTGAAAGCAGCCAAACATTTAGAGTCAAGTCGTCACTGCTACAGGAGAACCCTGATCATCTAAACATTGGAATAATCATGGGGGGCGGGGGAGACGTGGATCACTTGACAAAAAAACAACGGGACCCAATTTTGGAATAGTTCCGAAAATGATATCTGTGGCAAACACACGTTTATGGTACGTTTTGTTCAGCAGGATAATCTCCACATATCGAAACTTTTATAATAGTTGAAGCGTAAATGCAATCAGCAGAATCAAAAAGCTAATGCTAGGCTACAAACAAACACCATCACACTTTCATGGCTGCACTTCCCCAGCGCTAAGCTAAAGGCAGCTAATGTTTAGTCACTTATTAGCAACTGCTTTTTTTATGACACATAGCAGCTTCAACATTCACCAGTGTGGTTTTTATTGACGTATTTTATGTCGTAGAACAAAACGTATTTTTCTTTTCAATTGGCCATTCAAAAAACTATTGAATCTGGGACAGGGGAACGGGAAATGTTCAAATGCTGACTCATTTCCGGCTTTCAGGACACATTACTGCTCCTCTCCAAATTTGTTGACGTGATTTGTACTTCCTGTTGCAGTGGTTGTACTGTACCTGGCAACGTGCCACTTCCTCTCCACCAGCAGGTGGATGTCCTCTATGCGTCTGTTGTTGGCGTAGTGCAGTCTCTTGGGCAGGTGCTGCTTCAGGTACGCCTTAAAGTGCTGGTCTGCTCTCTTACACTGGAACAGAGCCATCACACAGGTCACCACTGTTGTGCAATAACACTTACTGTGTGTGCAATATGTTCCCAGTTCAAATGATTATTATAACTGGCTGCCTTCTTAGTTTGAAATGGTAATACTGTAACAAGAATCTGTAAGTAACTATGTGCAATATATAATCTTACCTCTGTTATCTATCTTCTACCGGACGACATCCTACATGTATCACTTCATTGTTTTCGGGTAAAAACGGCTGCTGCCACGTTCTACCCGAATGTTTACGTTGTAAATTGTGAACTTTTTTTATTACGAATGTTTACTTAATAAATTGCAAACACTTTTAATTTGATTTCTAATATTATGTTCATGCCCTTCATCCAATAGTGTTGTATTGTTTGTCTCTATCTTACTTGTGTTGCAATCATGTGAATGTCCCCTCTGTGGGAGAATAAAGGAAGTCCGATTCTGATTCTGACCAGCCGTTATCACCTGATCCATATTTCTTTGCTACAATAGTAAAACATTTCTTCTCATCAAACTTAACACATGTCGTCATCAACACTCGTCACACAGTTAACTCTGCACGCTCATATTTGCCATGCAATCCTTATACTTACTGTTAGATTTGCAACAACAGCCTTGGCATCATCTGAAAGGATAACAATGAACAGAGCAGTGAAAATAAATAATCAATAAATAAATAACTTGTGTAAAACATTAATCCTCCATTTTAAAGTAAAACAAAGCAAGATAATGTTACCAATGAGAAGAAGTAGGACAAATAAACAAAGACATCTTACTAAATATCAATTTAGAAAATAAATGGTACAGCCAATGTTTCCACTGGTAGCTGCTGTAGGTTCTGTGGATGCTGCCATAACGACATCACAGCCTCGTGTTATTTATGCTGATGAAGATCTAACGGACAACAAGCTCTGTAACAACGAGCTCAGCACGATAATCCTTAGCTGATGTTGTTCATGTTGAGTGAACAGAATAAAGAAAATCCAAAAGAAACAATAAAAGGAGAAAGAAGAGAGAGGAGGATGAGCTGTCACTTCTCTAACATTTGGGGTTGTTGGGGAATCTGGAGCGTATTCTGCCCAGAGACCCGGGGACGAGGACGATGTCATCAGCGTTGCTCAGGTAGTTACTGAGGAACTCAGTGCGATCACAGTGGGCCTCTTCCATACCTGAGAACACACACACACACACACACACACACACACACACATACACTGTCTTAAAATACTCCAGTACAAGATGTCCTGAAGTCAAAATGTTACTTAAGTAGAGGTACAGAAGCTAAATGTACCTTAAGTATAAAAAATACTCTATAAAATACTATAAAAAATATAGTATGCACAATCACTCTTTTCAGACTATTATTATATTTTAGAATATTATATTATTCTGTTGTTGTTGTTGTTGTTGTTGTTGTTGTTGTTGTTGTTGTTGTTGTTTTTGCTTACAGATACATGGAAGTGCAATTCAATGTTGTAGTTTGTCAATGTTTGCAATTGTAGCTACTTTTTAAAATACTGGTTTTGTTATAAGTACTGTACAATCATGTGTTTTTATATGTAAAAGTAGCTTTGATTGTTAAATACAGTGTTAGAGTAAAAAGTATGATATTTCCCTATTAAATATAGAAGTGTAGAACAGGGTTAAAGTAGCATAAAAAGAAATACTGAAGTGAAGTATGTTAGTAAGTGTCTGTGTGTGTGTGTGTGTGTGTGCGTGTGTGTGTGTGTGCGTGCGTGCGTGCGTGCGTGTGTAAGTGTGTGTGTGTTTGTGCGTGTGTATATGTGTGTGTGTGTGTGTGCATGCGTGCGTGTGTGTGTGTGTGTGTGTGTGTGTGTGTGTGTGTATGTGTGCGTGTGTGTGCGCGTGTGTGTGTGTGTGTGTGTGTGTGTGTGTGTGTGTGTGTGTGTGTGTGTGTGTCCCACCATGGTCCCCCACCAGGATGATGTTGACACAGCGGTGCAATTTCATCTGTTTCAGTCCGTCCATCAGTTGGCCAACAATCCTGTCAATCAGTCTCAGAGGGCTGTTCAGCTGAAACACAGGAAGTGAGTGTGTGTGATGCCACACGATGCACACAGAGAGAAACGATATGGGTGTGTGAGTATCTTTATGTGCTTTCCATGTAAAAACACACATCCCAGTCTACACACATACACACATACACACACATACACATACATCCCACACACACACACACATCCCACACGCACACAGGTGCTCACCTCGGCGCTCATGGGCCCCACTTTGTGTCCGTATGTGTCCGGCTGTTCAGAGTGCATGGCGTACACGTACGGGCTGGAACAACATCACATCACATTGGAGAAGAGTTGAGCTACACTTATCAACATGAAATGCTTTTCTCAAACAGCTGCTTTACGGTGTTTTGAAGTGGTGGAAACCTAGTCCATTTACTCAAGTACTGCACTGAATGACCTTACCTGATTATTTTGACTTGATATTACTTTAAACATGAACTTGACGGTAATGTTTACTACTTATTTATTCAGATTTTACATTACATTTAACAAAGAATGATATGATCCATTTCAGACGTCTCTGAGTTGACAGAGCGTTCCCCATTTAAATCACAGTCTAAAGCTTAAAGAGTTCAACTTATCCAATATTTTACAAAAAAGAGAATAATACAAAAAAATACACATTTGTTAAAATAAATGTTTTTTTTGAGTTGCTGACTGTAAGATGTTAAAACTGCAATCTACATTTGATACAACAATAAATGCAATGCACACACTGATGTTTCAGTAATAAGTATTCTCTGCAGAACAAGTTCTTTTAGTTTGATACTTTAAGTACCTTGCTGCTAATACTTCTGATGAATTTGCTTTTTGTATTTATTATATTGAAAGGGGGAGTGAGAGGGGACGACATGGAGCAAAGGTCCAGGTTTCTGACTGAAACACAGTACATTTCCTTTCTGAACATCCCGTTGTGATTCTTGATTTCATTACAGGATGGGAAACAGCTGATTGAATAGTGGATTTCACCTCTCGCCTTCAGGGAGGTGGAGCCACTGCAGCATGGTCAGAATCCGCCTCTCCAACGGGATGGACCTGGAACACAAAGACACACAGGGAAGGGTCACATGGTTAACTTTTGAAGAAATCAAGCAGCAAGTGACAAACAAGCCACAGACAGAGTTAGCAGTATACTGTGGTGCTGTCTTTATCCTCCATTAACATCACACTGTTCCTTCTCCTCACAAAGAGCTTCGTTAAGCTGGGGGTGTAGAGTAGAACCCTCTCACTGTTTAAAGTGTCTCAAAGCCAAATGCTGGCTGTGTGGTGACGAGGCCACCAACCCAGCAGCTGGCTGTCACACAGGCCACAGCTGTCAGACATCAAGCCCAGGATGGAGGCCCTGAGTGGGGCTTGCTGCATGAGGCAGTAGGGTGGGGGGGGGGGGGGGGGGGGCAGCATGGAGTACTAAGGAGCTTACACTGACAGAAGCCCCCCCTCCTTGTTGATCCTCTTCTCTCCATGTTCACACACTCCCCCCATTGTCTGTTTGAAAAACTCTACTTTCCTTATTCACTTCTATCCAGAGGTGGAAGAAGTACTCAGATCTTCTACTTCAGAAGTAGAAATACTACAGTGTAGAAATATTGTATTCAAAATGTTACTCAAGTAAAAGTACCAGCATCAAAATATACTTAAAGTACCAAAAATAAAAGTAGTAAATTAGGCGCTTTTCACACTTCGTTTAGTTCCGATAGTTCCTGGGATTTTGCGTTCACACCAAAAAGAGAACTTAGTTCATGAGAACTTTTCCCGCCTTTCAGTCCCTGGTGGTATTTTCCTGGGAAGAAAAAAGTTCCAATTTCTGATTGGCTGGGCGAATTGCAAACCACGCCCCGTAAAACTCTGAAAAGTTTTATGAAGCCGCCATTGTATTTGCTGACATTAGCATTATTAGCATTAGCCCAGCGCACCAACGGAGAGAGAATAACTTATGGCAACACAAAAGAAAACGGTGGAGCGGTGGAGCGGTGGAGACGAGGAGGTGTCGGCGTTCTGGCGATTTACTCGGAAGTACTTTGGGCGGCAGTATACGCCGTGAAGTGGTTTGCGGCCTGCCAGTAAACCCAAAGCAGAAGAAGAAGAAGTGACGTCAGCGGCTTCATTTGCCTAATCCTCCCTCAGGGACTTATTCCGGTGTGAACGCGATCTGCACTTTAATTCCATGGGGGAACTAAGTGCTGGGAACTAAGTGCTGCAAAATACTTGGTGTGAAAGCGCCTATTGTGCAGATTGGTCCATTTCAGAATAATATATATATATGATATATGAATAATGATTGATCATTAAAGTGTTCTCAAAGCTGGTAAAGGTGCAAAATAACCATTTCTCTCAAATATTGTTCACAAATCTGAAACAATCTGTGATAGTGAGCACTTCTCCTTTGCCGAGATAATCCATCCCACCTCACAGGTGTGGCATATCAAGATGCTGATTAGACAGCATGATTATTGCACAGGACCCGGTACGTCCACACAGCAGCTTTTCAAAAATCTTGAAAATCTTGGAGCTGGGCGTGTCTGACAGCTTGGGGATTTTTTGCGAGCAACGCGACCAACAACCAATCACATGAATCTCCCGCCCCCGACATACAAAGCAAAAAACCCCGGGGATTTTATGCGAGCAATATATATATATATAAACTCCCCAAACAGGCGAAAAGCTACCAGTTTCCCCCACTGTCTCGGCCACCTCCCTCCATGCCTGGTTCCTCCGGTTTGGATCCCGTTAATAGTTCTGGTCGTAAAGAACCGGGTGATTTGCTACCGTAATTTCTCGTTTGGAATATGAGGAAATGGTTCTCCCAGCTTACACGCGGTTTGATTGGCTAGCGCTTCTACTGTCAGATTTGCATAAACGTGTTTGATTGGCTGGCGCTTCCAGCTCAGCTTCAAAAGTTGAACATTGCTCAACTTTTGAATCCTGGAGATCCTGGACATCCTGGAAATCTTCGCTTCGCTCCCCCACAATGCAGTTCGGCGAAAAGCGAGGCAAAGTGACGTCATCCCCATTCAAAGTCAATGGGCAGAGAAGCGTTGGAAGCGGTGGAAGTTGCTTCTGAAGCTGCTGTGAGGCTGGCCACAATAAAAGGCCACTCTGAAACGTGCAGTTTTGCTTTATTGGGGGGGTCTGGGGGGGTTAGGTTATTAGGTTATATTAGGTTATAAAATGGTTATTTTGTGTATATAGAAAATGTTTTAGATCTTTGAGTTCATCTCATGAAAAATGGGAGCAAAAACAAAAGTGTTGCGTTTATATTTTTGTTCAGTGTAGTTTGAATGACTTTGTAGACTGCAGGGTAGCTGGTGGATTTACTCCAGGTGGAACTAAAGTCTGATTTAACACTTGATTATATTTCACATCATTCATCCACATCTGTAAAGTAACTAAAGGGATTACATACATGTAGTGGAGTTAAAGTACACCATTTAGCTCTGAACTGTAGAGGGGTAGAAGTACATGATTCATCAAAAAGAACCTGGACTGAACATTAATATGAATAATATTTGCACTGTATGTATACAATACTTTCGTCGCACTGCTACCATCACATTTACATGTATATTTAACCTTTATACATATCTGTATATATGTAGATTCACCTGTTTATAATTCAGAGTTATTTTATCTGTTGTATGTATTATTCGATTTGTATTCTTGTTCTTCCTATGTATGTGTACCATCTACGGTGGCCCTGAAGTGCAAGACACCACACCACAGCATTTCAGAAAACATTCAAAAACTCAAGTCAATTACTAGTCTCTCAAAATTGTACTCAAGTGTGCTACTTGAGTAAATGTACTAAGTTACTTTACACACCCTGCTTCTATCTCTGCTCTCCCTGTGGTTAGGGGGACCCCCCAGAAAGCTGAACCCAGCAAAGACCTTCCACCAGTCAGCCACCCATTTAGCAAACCTCCCAGCTCCAATCACCATGCCGTCCCACTGCGGCACTGTAACCCTGAACTGTGTTGTTAAAGGCTTCCTGTCTCTCCCCCTCTGTCCTCTGCACCGTCTCCCTCTCCTCTCCTCTCCTCTCCTCCCTTTCTTCTCCCCCTCTGTCAGTGCCCAGTGTAAGGAGAGCAGTAAACCACACTGCTTCCATAGAGTGGCAAGTCTATGACCCTGGTTCACAGGAGTGGTGCATCGTGTAAACAGACCCATGTGCTCAAATTGCTGTAAAAACAGGCCTCAGCTGGGATGTGCCCCCTGCTCCATCAAAGCCTGCTCTGTGCTGATTCATGTGGGCTGTGTTGTGTGCACAGGCTGTAGGGTTAGCGCAGCAGGAACATGAACAGGCATGTTCTGATCACTTCCTCCACCAATATATTAACACTGATGAATGATCAATTCAACATGATGCATCTGCAGGGGCCTTAACAGCACTTCTTTGTGTGGTGGAACTTCATCAGGACTCCACATCATATTCTACAGACTTGATCAAATATCTTTGTAAGGAACAGATAGTCTTTAAGAATCACACCATGATCATTTTAAATATATCTTTCAATGATAATAAAATGAATGATGCCAGAATGATCAATCCCTCCATTATTGTGTTTTTTTACAATTACAATATCAAAATAATAGATTTGGCAGAAATGACTCCTGGTTGGAAAGCATCCAATATTAATACATTACAATTTAATTATTTACATTTCAACAAACAGTACTCCCTGTAAGTCCTGTTTACAATCCCTGACTCATTTGAACACATATAAATATGCCAAAGACAACTTTTCCAGAAAAGTATCCACCAATCCGTGATATGTACTAAGTAGAAATAAGATTAAATAGTAGTAGAAAACTAATGGAAAAAAGGAAGAGCTTTACTGTGACTTTGTGGAAGATTGTCTTTGTGGACATCAAAGTGTGGGAAGTGTATTCAGAAAGACAATGTGTGACTGGAATCTGTACATGTATACTCACACAGGCCAGAAGAAGGTGGCAGCCTTCACTCCCTGTTTGAGCGCGGTGATCCAGATCTGAGAGAGAAACAGAACAGTGCCATTGTGGGACCACAGGAAAACCAAGGTCATGCTGGAGTACAGTACACCAAGAAGGATATCTCTCTGTGGGAGTATGGAGTACTACATCTCACAGTAACTGTTATTATTACTATGTCTTTATTTAACAATGACCATGTATTTGTCTCAAAAAGAGAAGAGATGCCAGGTTATAGCTGGAGGCTGATTTCCATCCATCCATGAACTTGGTGTCCAAAGAGCATTTTGAAGAACACAGGTAAACACTGATGCTATATTCTATTCAGTTTGTCCAATTTGTGAAACAACAAATCAAATCATGTGGAAAAGCCCCTTTGCTAGTACCAGACAAATGTAATGTCACCGTTGGTGGACCAAATCCAAACCTCAGTCACCAATTTCACCGTTTTTTTCAATTTGCACTTCCTGATATTTGTACTTGACTAAATGAAAGACCCAGAAACCACTTTTTTAAAAGCTGAAATGGAGTTGAAAGTTAGGACAGTCGACAAGAAATGTTCCACGCTCCCAGCTTTTGAACAGATACACCCCTCCCCAGCTTCAGATCAAGGTGTGCTCTGTATCTATGCAACTATTGCCCAGTGTAAAACCCCACAGGATCTATGCGGTCCCCTTTTAGGTGTTGAGCTTCCAGACTACTTTCCCCCCGCTTAAGAGCTGAGGTTCAGTGCCTTCAGGCTGAGTTGGCAGACTGCCTTTTTCCCTCTCTGAGACAGGCCTGCAGCTTGCACACTATAATGTTCTAGTTCGGAAATTGAAAACGAGGGTTCCTTAAATAATCACACGTCCTGGATGTTGTTGGTGGCACAGGAGATCTAACAGATATGCAATGCCAGCAGTACTGAAGTGTAAAAGTGTCAGGCAGTAAGATCCACATCCTCTGGTGCTAAGGGAAAGCAGCGTGTGGTAAGCCAACGTCCCAGCTCTCCCCAGCAGCACTTTAGATATTTCCAACCAGCCTCGATCCCTGGTGCCAGTCCCAATGCCATCTGGTTTTCTGCGCCTGTCAGCTGGCAGTTGAGAGCAGCTTTCTCTCCTGGGCTGAGCTGAGGATCAGTGTTGAAATCCATTGCATGGGTCCTCATCTTGCCCAGACTGGGGGGACTGTACCATCTCTCCAGGTTTAAGAAGAAAGACATCTGGCATCTCTTTTTTTATTTGGAGGAAGACCCATTTCATTTTCTTTTGCAGAAAGAGCTCAACTCTCCTTCTGCAGCTGTTGACCAGCCGAGGGTTAGAGTCTCTGTAAGCCCTGTTCCATGTTTTTGATGCTGGCTTCAATTTCCTCAACAATTGCCAAAAAAGATTGCTCATTACTCAGTAAACAGTCAAAACATCTTAACTGACCATACACATAGGGGTAAAAACAATCAGCAGGTGAACCCAATTAGCAGGGACCCGAAAATCCTTCAAAACTCCATGTTCACCACCGCTCAGGCTCACACTCACTGGAAACGGAGAGAGAGGAGAGGACAGCAGAGAAGAGGATACGAGAGGAGGAGAGGGGGTACTCACTGGCTGTCCTCCCCACCAGCGATGGTTGAGCTTCTCTCGGCTCCTCAGGGTGAAGGTGGCATCAAACACAGGGTCATGCATGGAGTTACCAATGATACCATGAGACTCTGGGTAGAGACCCTGAAACCCATTTAAACTGGTGTTAGGATTAGGCCAATATACTGTAATAACTGTACATCTTTTCACTGTTCCTGTTACAATGCTTCAGTAATGGACTGCCATGCACTACATTCTCATCGACTCAACTTCTGTTTGGATGTTGGTGAACTGTACAGCATTAATTAGCCTATGTTTAGCTACAGTTACTTTGGACCTTATGTGAATGTTAGCATGTTAGAATGTTAGAACTTGCTTATTAGATATTACAGCTATCAAATGCTTGCCATAAAAAAGCATTACTAAAATGTCAACATTACATCATACTTACTTACAGCATACTCAGTGAAACATGCTAGCTAATTCAGCTACAGCTACAATTAGTTAGCCTCAGCTGTACTTTGAGCTGGATGCTAACTGTTAGCAGAACATCTGATGATAAAGCTGAGGTTAACAACTGGAAACTGACTACTTGACTATTGATGGCAACACTTACGGTAGCCAGAGAGTAGAGGTTGGGGAAGGTCTTCGACGGGTAAACAGGCCTCATGTATGGAGCATGGGTTCCACATGTTCCTGAAAAGGAAAGCCTTACCTTAGCATAGACTCATAGAGCAACCCATATATTATATTATAATAACGAAATTATAGTCACGAAATGTTTTTAATCTATTGATTCGTGTTCACCGACACGATTTTCGTGTCACACAGAACGATTTTAAAAGCAATGCATTTCTATTGGTAGTATGTTTCGTGCCTGCACCACGTCTTTTTGTCCAGTCGGGTCTTGGAAGACAGGAAGCTGTGTGGTTCATTAAAATATTTTCTCACTCAATATCTTACCCTAAGCCTAACCCTTTTATTTTGAATAGTATAATGTCTGAGTTGTTTTGCAGTCCGTGAGGAAAAGAAATGGGGCTCAGAGCCTCAGAATACTGAAATCTGTATTTTTTTAAATATTTGTTTTAACATGGGGAAAATCGTGTTGCGAACACAAATCAATAGATTAATTTCGTGACTATAACACGAAATGCTGTGAGACTGTGTTGCATAGAGACCAAATCAGTTATTGCTTGTCTATGATCCTCGCTACATAAATCATCACATCAACAGAGCCCCCCCACCTGCCAAGGACAAAACCTAGAAATCTTTTCTCATAGTCCCATGCAGGTCTTACTCAGTTTCTCGATGTTGGGTATGACAGTGTTTCCTCTCTTCACAAAAGAAGCTCTAAATCCGTCCACGGACAGCATGATGAGCGGCGGCCGCACAAACCTGCACACACATATATCAGAGGAAGAACAAAAATGATGATGTGTAAAATCAAACTTGGTCAGTGGAGACTAGCCAGCAAATCCAATATGAAACTGTTTTTATATTAACACAGATGATGTGAACATACCCAGCAGGACATTCAGGTGTCTTGATCTCCTCACAGTCGTCCTGCAGCCACGAGGAGTCTCCTGGAAGAACAGGAAGAACGGAGAGAGAAAATGATGATACAACATCACAAGCTACTGAATGGCTCGCTAATACATTGTTTTTGTATTATAGAAAAGGAAAGGAACGTTTTTGAATAAGACTTATTCAA
The DNA here is from genome assembly GCA_023974075.1 of Chaenocephalus aceratus. Lineage (NCBI taxonomy): Eukaryota > Metazoa > Chordata > Actinopteri > Perciformes > Channichthyidae > Chaenocephalus > Chaenocephalus aceratus. The sequence goes on along the minus strand of JAMFTG010001372.1, from coordinate 10,706 downwards.
AAAGCAGCAGAATCTCTACTCTGAATCACCTATACCCTAAACGTACTTTAACTGTAGAACAAGCAGCTCCCTAAATGTTTAAAATATGTCTTTCTTTCTTTGTGTCCAAGCAGCCTGACTGAAGAGAAGTCCAGCACAAATGTGTCTGAATTCTACTGAAATCCTTGGTCAAATGTATTTTTGAGATCAGCACTGATCTCTTTTCCCTGTGTGAAGTCTTTGTAATAATAATGCACATGCGGTTTGATAAAACAAGTTATACGTTCTCCAGGAGAAATCCAACAGGCAAGTTTCTCTAAAGTATTCCCAGCTAGATAGATAGAGGTTAGCTAAAGGTACACTTACAGTGTCTAACATATGACTGCAAAGTACATACTCAAGTAATGTAGGCTACTTAAGTATAATTTTGGGATACTTGTACTTTACTTGAATATTTCCATTGTACTTCTATTCCACTACATTTCAGAGGGAAATGTTTTACTTTTACTGCACTTCAATATCTGACACTGACATATTACAATTGACATCAACACGTGTTGATATGATAATATAGATGAGAGTAACACCTAGTCACTTCTGGGCAAAAAAGTACGGCCCCGCCCACTTTTGGGGGAAACCAACGCTGTCATTTGAATGGCGGTCAATACCATTTTGAAGTTTTTGCCAATCCGATCAAATTGTTTTGAAAACCGTGGATTTTTGGATCTTCAAAGAGCTCGATTACGATGGCCAGTCAGGCAAACAATTACATTCGATCATTGGAAATCGACAATCGGTCTCGATATATGGTTAGACTAAAATCAGTAAGAGAGGCTGTAATTTCTCCAGCTGTTACTCTCATGAGCGAGGCAGAACATAATAGTTTTATCATGCCAAAAAGCTGCTGTGTCGTTTATTGCACCTCAAACATTAAAAATAATCACGAGTTCAGTGTTTCTGTACTTCCTCTAAGAAGAAAGGACAGTAACAGAAGAGCTCTGTGGCTTCAGGCTCGATCGCCGTTCAAATGACAGCGTTATTTCCCCCAAAAGTGGGCGGGGCCGTAAAGTCACGTAGAATGATGTTACTCTCATCTCTGAAAATTGATAGCCTACTGCTATATTTAACCATATATCGAGCCCGATAGTCGATTTCTAATGGCTTAATGCAATTGTTTGCCTGTCTGGCCATTGGAATCGGGCTCTTTGAAGATCCAAAAATCTCCGGTTTTCCTACATTTCTGATCGGATTGGCAAAAACTTCAGAATTTGTATTACCGCCGTTCATCTGACAGCGTTGTTTTCCCCCAAAAGTGGGCGGAGCCGTTATTTTTGCCCGGAAGTGACGCATTTGTTACTCTCATCTATACTTAGGGCCCTTCTCGAAGTTTCTCTTATTTTTCATTTCCTCACTCCTCGGTCTCGGTCTCACCGGAAGTTGATTTGTCTGCGCCATCTTGAGTAGCGTCCCATGGCCTTATTTCTGCCGGAGGAGCGAGGAGCGATAATGGAGGAGCGATAACCGAGGAACCACCAGACCATCCTTCGATGAAATCCTCAGACACTCGCCCCGCCCCCTTACTGTGTATCGCTCACTGATTGGACGAGGCAGTGCATGCACTGATCTGATGCTTCTTGACATGAGAGCAGTTTCCCAGCGGAGTGAAGAAAACACATGAACCTCACGGGACTCACTCCTCAGTTTATACCGTGTTTTGTTTCAATTAATGTTTCATTTAGTTACAAATATGTGATATATCTGAACAACAACGTGGTCAAAAATCATTTTATTCATTTATTAGAAACATTTTCATGATCGCTTTTTTCGTTTTACATTTTCATTTATTGTCATTTCCATTCAGTCATTAAGTGCTATTAAAATGCTAATGTGCTACATATCCACACAAACACACAAAGTGTGCAATCCAATGAATGTTAATATAACTGGGTTTTGATAGATAACATATCTCTTTTTCTTCTCTCAATTATTTTATTTATTTTGTGCATTAATCAAAATTAATCAAACTATTGTTCGTTTATACATTTTAAGAATGGCGTTTATCTTTTTTGAGAATTTGTTCTTATTGTATTTCATGTATTTGGGTCTACAACAGATGATACAGATGTTTGTGTCAGTAAATGTGTACTAACAGAGGCGGGGGTGTTTGTGAACACAACGGGGACAGAGCTGCTGCCAGACGATCAGCTGTGCGGCGTCATCACAAACGGACGTCGCTTCACGTGACGCTCCGGAGGAAAGGACGTCCCGTTGCTCTTAAAACTCATTTCCCTGCTTCTCGTGGTTTCCTTGCGTCTCTCCGCTTCCCTGGTGGGAGGGACTAGTGGCAGGGAAACGACGCAAGTGAGGGACGCAAGGAATCCATTTAACCGAAGTGAGAAGGACCCTTAGGCTGGTCATTATATCACAGCTAAGGGTTTGGTTCGGCCCCTTAGCTGTGATATAATGACCATATATCACGGCCTGAAGTGAGATATTGCTTCTATAAAAGTTAAACGGTTACCAAGTGTGGCAATATGAAAGAAAAATACACACTCTAATTTAAATAGTTTTTATTAGTAAATAATGATGTTCAAAATAAAATAGTCCCTCCGTTGCCTTCTGCGCAAAACATAGTGCGAGGTGGTTGCTATGCAACAACACTAACTAGCTAGCGAACATATTAGACAGAGAGCGTTGATCCATTATTTGGCTATTTATTTACATTAATGTGTATGTTGCCGTTTATTGTGCAGCCACTGAAAAGCTGTCCAGCATCAGTATAATGGCTTACGTGGTTACTTGTATAGGTTGAGGTTGTTCTAGGCTGTTGCTCGGCGTGGCGAGAATATTGCTCCACTTTCTCCGGTCCCCGAGATTCGGCTTCCAGTAGCTCTGGAGAGCTTTCACACCTGTGGCCACTAACGGTCATCATTTCTCTGCTTTGTTTCAAGACCCGCATCAGAAAGATTTTGAATGGTGGTACTTTTCCAGTTGGTCTACCTGCTCCTCACGTAGCTCTGCATGTCGTCCTTTAGGTGCTTTCTGGAGATAGGCACTCAATCCACTCCTCCATAGTGAGACCCCCCCGGAGGTCGAAGTTAACCTTAAATGTTTCCATCTTAAGCTTTGTTTGTTAGTTAGTTAGTTAGTTAGTTAGTTAGTTAGTTAGTTAGTTAGTTAGTTAGTTAGTTAGTTAGTTAGTTAGTTAGTTAGTTAGTTAGTTAGTT
>JAMFTG010001371.1:62500-67023 GCA_023974075.1 Chaenocephalus aceratus | reverse complement strand
TACACACACACACACACACACACACACACACACACAACACACACACACACACACACACACCCCCCACACACACACACACACACACACACACACACACACACACACACACACACACACACCACACACGTTGTGTAACCTCCGCGTGGTCCTTGAGAAGAGCTGTCAGCTACACACACCTCTACACACACACACACACACACACACACACACACACACACACACACACACACACGTTGTTTCACCTCCGCGTGGTCCTTCAGAAGAGCTGTCCGCTCCACATCAGATATTGTTATTATATGTTTTGATGTTTTCTCTCCGCAGACCTCGTTAACCCAGCAGAGCCGGACAGCTTTATGCGACTGTCTTTAAATCAGCACGATGTGTCCTCCAGGTGACGCCCCCCCCTGGTGGCTGTGCTCTGTATTGCAGGAAGCAGCGATCCAGAGCGGCAGGTCGTTCAGGAGAAACTGATTCAGCGTCGAGGAATAACCGGAGATTCTCCTCGAGACTCAGGGTGATACGAGAGCAACGAGAAACCTGGAGAGCGTTGAAGGACATTCTGGAGACGGTAACGAGATCTCGAGCCCCCCCTGATCTTCCTCTTCTTCCTCTTCATCGATGGTCTCCAGCTCTTCTTCTTCGCGCTCCAATATTTCAGTTTCTGCCTCCTCTGGAAACTCTGCTGTCGTCACATTATCTGCTTCTTCCTCAAGTCCTCCATCTTTCAATCTGGTCTCTAAAAGGGACTCTTTAAAGTAGAGACACTACACACTGATATACACCTGAACATCAGCAGGAGAGGACTCTTTAAAGTAGAGGACACTACATACTGATATACACCTGAACATCAGCAGGAGAGGACTCTTTAAAGTAGAGACACTACACACTGATATACACCTGGACATCAGCAGGAGAGGACTCTTTAAAGTAGAGACACTACATACTGATATACACCTGAACATCAGCAGGAGAGGACTCTTTAAAGTAGAGACGCTACATACTGATATACACCTGAACATCAGCAGGAGAGGACTCTTTAAAGTAGAGACACTACATTACTGATATACACCTGAACATCAGCAGGAGAGGACTCTTTAAAGTAGAGACACTACACACTGATATACACCTGAACATCAGCAGGAGAGGACTCTTTAAAGTAGAGACACTACATACTGATATACACCTGAACATCAGCAGAGAGGACTCTTTAACGTAGAGACACTACATACTGATATACACCTGAACATCAGCAGGAGAGGACTCTTTAAAGTAGAGACACTACACTACACTGAAATCACAGACTGAATCAGCAGGAGAGGACTCTTAAAGTAGAGACACTACATACTGATATACACCTGAACATCAGCAGGAGAGGACTCTTTAACGTAGAGACACTACATACTGGTATACACCTGAACATCAGCAGGAGAGGACTCTTTAAAGTAGAGACCCTACTGATATACACCTGAACATCAGCAGGAGAGGACTCTTTAAAGTAGAGACACTATATACTGATATTACACCTGAAAATCAGCAGGAGAGGACTCTTTAAAGTAGAGACACTACATACTGATATACACCTGAACATCAGCAGGAGAGGACTCTTTAAAGTAGAGACCCTACTGATATACACCTGAACATCAGCAGGAGAGGACTCTTTAAAGTAGAGACACTACATACTGATATACACCCTGAACATCAGCAGGAGAGGACTCTTTAAAGTAGAGACACTACATACTGATATACACTGAACATCAGCAGGAGAGGACTCTTTAAAGTCGAGACACTACATACTGGTATACACCTGAACATCAGCAGGAGAGGACTCTTTAAAGTAGAGACACTACATACTGATATACACCTGAACATCAGCAGGAGAGGACTCTTTAAAGTAGAGACCCTACTGATATACACCTGAACATCAGCAGGAGAGGACTCTTTAAAGTAGAGACACTATATACTGATATACACCTGAACATCAGCAGGAGAGGACTCTTTAAAGTAGAGGACACTACATACTGATATACACCTGAACATCAGCAGGAGAGGACTCTTTAAAGTAGAGACCCTACTGATATACACCTGAACATCAGCAGGAGAGGACTCTTTAAAGTAGAGACACTACACACTGATATACACCTGAACATCAGCAGGAGAGGACTCTTTAAAGTAGAGACACTACATACTGATATACAACTGAACATCAGCAGGAGAGGACTCTTTAAAGTAGAGACACTACACACTGATATACACCTGAACATCAGCAGGAGAGGACTCTTTAAAGTAGAGACACTACATACTGATATACACCTGAACATCAGCAGGAGAGCCACTCTTTAAAGTAGAGGACACTACATACTGATATACACCTGAACATCAGCAGGAGAGGACTCTTTAAAGTAGAGACCACTACATACTGATATACACCTGATCATCAGCAGGAGAGGACTCTTTAAAGTAGAGACACTACATACTGATATACACCTGAACATTAGCAGGAGAGGACTCTTTAAGTAGAGGACTCTACATACTGATATACACCTGAACATCAGCAGGAGAGGACTCTTTAAAGTAGAGACACTACATACTGATATACACCTGAACATCAGCAGGAGAGGACTCTTTAAAGTAGAGACACTACATACTGATATACACCTGAACATCAGCAGGAGAGGGACTCTTTAAAGTAGAGAACACTACATACTGATATACACCTGAACATCAGCATGAGAGGACTCTTTAAAGTAGAGACACTACATACTGATATAACACCTGAACATCAGCAGGAGAGGACTCTTTAAAGTAGAGACACTACATACTGATATACACCTGAACATCAGCAGGAGAGGACTCTTTTAAAGTAGAGACACTACACACTGATATACACCTGAACATCAGCAGGAGAGGACTCTTTAAAGTAGAGACACTACATACTGATATACACCTGAACATCAGCAGGAGAGGACTCTTTAAAGTAGAGGACACTACATACTGATATACACCTGAACATCAGCAGGAGAGGACTCTTTAAAGTAGAGACACTACATACTGATATACACCTGAACATCAACAGGAGAGGACTCTTTAAGTAGAGACACTACATACTGATATACACCTGAACATCAGCAGGAGAGGACTCTTTAAAGTAGAGACACTACATACTGATATACACATGAACATCAGCAGGAGAGGACTCTTTAAAGTAGAGACACTACATACTGATATACACCTGAACATCAGCAGGAGAGGACTCTTTAAAGTAGAGACACTACATACTGATATACACCTGAACATCAGCTGGAGAGGACTCTTTAAAGTAGAGACTCTACATACTGATATACACCTGAACATCAGCAGGAGAGGACTCTTTAAAGTAGAGACACTACATACTGATATACACCTGAACATCAGCAGGAGAGGACTCTTTAAAGTAGAGACACTACATACTGATATACACCTGAACATCAGCAGGAGAGGACTCTTTAAAGTAGAGACACTACATACTGATATACACCTGAACATCAGCAGGAGAGGACTCTTTAAAGTAGAGACACTACATACTGATATACACCTGAACATCAGCAGGAGAGGACTCTTTAAAGTAGAGACACTACATACTGATATACACCTGAACATCAGCAGGAGAGGACTCTTTAAAGTAGAACTCCAGGTTTCTCTGCAGTGATGTGTTTCTCAGGTTAGATCGTGGAAATCAGACCTCCTGGTTCCCGCTGTGTGGAGTTGGGTGAGTTCGAGAGTCTCCTCCTCCTCTCTGTATATATTCTTCAGTGAAATGAATATGTTATCTTATGTCCCTGAGAGCTGCAGACTTTACAAATATTTACTGAGTTTAAAAATAGTGATTATACTTGTTTAAAATGCGGTATTTTGTATATTTGTGAATGCACTTAAAATGCAGACTTCAGATCAGTTTGAATAAAGATGTTCCCCTGACGCTGCTTGCTGCTTCCTTTGTTCCTGCTTCCTGCTTCCTTTGCTAACACTGAGCCCTGCTCTCTTTAGAGGAGGGGCAAGCTCGATGTCCTCGCGCGAGTCATCAGCATTAAGGTGGCACTCAAAGGGCCGGTTGTAACTTAAAGACTATATAACAATACATACATATATAATATATACAGTGGCGTTTCTATATGTACAAAAGTGGTGGGGCACAAAAAACTCAGATGTCTATATATAAGCTTCTGCAGAGAGGTTCATGGCTGCTGAGGCACTGACTCTTCAGGTTTACAAATATATTAAATCAAATATAATATTATTTTCAAAAGCTTTTTTTGTCTGATGCTTCAATTACTTTTAAACAGACAGTTCAACAGAAGGATACCCAAAACAATATAATGTTATCATTTAAATATTGAATTGTTCTCTCTTAGTAAGATCCCATCTTCAATAACATGGCGGTCTCACCTTGACTTGAAGATGAAGTCCATGCTATCCTTCTGGACAAACATCTCTATTACTTTTTTGTAAAAGTCCTCCTTATGTTCTTGTAGTTTAAAAGTCTATCA
>JAMFTG010001371.1:0-57500 GCA_023974075.1 Chaenocephalus aceratus | reverse complement strand
TGTTATCAGCGTGTGATTATTCTCGCGTCCAGGACAGAAGTTTAAAAGGAGACTAAATGGAGTCTGAGATTGTTTCAAATTGTACTTTAATGAATGAAAGCGCGGTGATGTCACAAACAGGATATAGTCCGACAGAAAAGCAGCTGTGATCTCTGGCTCTGGTCAGCGGAGAAAAGAGGGCGAACCCCTCAGGTCGCGCTGTTTCTGTATCCTCTGCTGGCTCCTCCCTGCGGGCCGGCTCTCCACGTTTCAATGTCCGTTGTTCCGCATATCAGAAGATACAGACATTGTACATTCAATATATATCTAAACACGCCCTTTCTCTTTCATGACTTTTCATTTAACACATTCTAAACGCTGTAATCAATACTCCTAAACATACAGGAAATACTTCTCAGCAGTTTGGTTTCCGGTCGTTCCGGATGTTGTCACATGTTACCCACAACTGTAAACAATAACGTACTCAAACAAACTGTACCTTATCCAACAATAATAATATCTTGGTTCTGTAGTTGTAGTGTTGATCAGTAGGTTTCGCTGCTAAATTCACCTCTATAGTAAATGCTATATTAGCCTCATGCTAACCGGAGATGAAGGATTTTCAGAATAAAAGCTTAACAAGTTCTTGTGCACAAGAACTTCTGGTTTTTCAGTATAAAACAGCATTTAAACTGACGGTATGTTTAAGGTGCACTATGCTACCTAACAGTCTGAGTACTTTCCCAAGTGTCTCGTTTCCTGATCTGCAAACACTTGTTTGTTTCAGGACGAGACAAACAGACGTTCTCCTCCGTCACTGAGAGCCTCCCGCAGCCGGAGGAACAGGAAGTGGATCCTCACAGGTCGGCGGCCACTTCCTGTCGTGCAGACACCGTGTTTCCTCCAGAACTATCGGAGAGTGTACCTCGCCTCTCCTCGCACACCGCGCCGTCCGTCTCTGCGAGCTCTGAAGCCCGGCGGCTGAAGCTGAAGAGGACTCAGAGAGAGCCGGGCGTCTGAGTCGCTGCAGGGTGCAGGTCTCACACCAGAGACACGGGCTGCTTCTTAAAACAGCTTTAATGTCCCAAACAAGTGGAATGTTCTGGATAGTGTCAGGACAACATTTCCCAAAAAATATCCAAATGTTTTTTTAAATATTGGGAAAATAAATGAAAAACATTTGTGGAGAAAAACTATCAGGTTATAATGTGTGAAAAAAGCAAATTCACTTTAGTGTATAAAACAGAGAGAAGCAACACATTTCCAGATTATTATACATTGTGTTATTATATATTATTATATTTCTTTTTCTTAAGCTTGAACTGTCCCTTTAACGGCTGCTGATGGGTCTTAGCACATGTTAAAGGTCCCGTTTCTCCTGATCAGAGCTCCATCGTTGAGTCGACTAGAATGTTCCAAACTCTCATTGGTTTCTCACAGCGTCTCTGACAGTGTGTGTGTTCACTCTCTGTCCTACACGCCTTGACGGAGCTCCTCCCCCCCCCCTGTGAGCCCACTGTGCTCTGATTGGTCAGCTCGCCCACTCTGTTCTGATTGGTCCACCCCGTTACAGACGTGGGAACTGTGAGTGGAGATCCACGGAGATAAGGCTGAGTGTGTGTGTGTGTGTGTGTGTGTGTGTGTGTGTGTGTGTGTGTGTGTGTGTGTGTGTGTGTGTGTGTGTGTGTGTGTGTGTGTGTGTGTGTGTGTGTGTGTGTGTGTGTGTGTGTGTGTGTGAGAGAGGAGCTCCACGGATTGGACGAATCCGAAGTAAACAATCTGGGTGTTCCCACGTCACAGAACCCAGGAAGCAAACAATGGAAACAGAGAAACGTCCATCGAGGCGTTCTGGGGCAGCACACAGGTCTCCTCTGAGTCAGAGTGTTTCTCCCTAGGGTGCACTTTGAGGGTTTTGACTCTGCAGAGCGCTCACATGCAGAAGCTCCAGAACCCAAGGGGCCGGGTCAGAACCAGAACACAAGGGGACGGGTCAGAACCGGAGAAGCAGGACGTGGGACCTTCAAAACGAAACTCAGGAGAATTTTCTGGAAAATAAAATTCTGACGAAACATGAAAACGTTTTTTAAAAGTATTGGGAAAATAAAATAAAAATATTCATGTTTGAGTCAAACAATATAATGAAGTGTAATAAAACACAAGGACAGGCTTTTATGATTATTCTATTTTAAATTCTCTCGAGCTACTTTTGATTATCGTGCTTCTAAAAATAATGGTGAATAAGTTGTGCAGAGAAACTCAGACTCCGGCCTGCTCTCCATTCCCCAATCACGCCTCCGCACCTTCAGGGGCCGTGCCTTCAGTCCCCCCCCCCCCCCCTCTGGACCTCCCCCTGCTGCCGTCACACCCCTTCTCTGAACATCTTCAACCCTGAAAACTTATTATTATTAAAGATGTCAGAAGAAATCGCCCAAAATCGGTAAATAATTTTCAGGAAAAAACATATTTAAATATTGGGGAAATCAATTAAAATACATCCATATTACATTAAATGATGTATTTAATCATATTATTTAATATATTATAGTTTCTACAGGCGACTATCAGCAGGTCTTCACAGAAACTTTAATTCCAGACTTCATGAATATAAGCTTTTTATTTCTCGTCAGTAAATCCTGTACACAGTCTTCCTTTTTATTCATTTTGTACACATTGTACAAATACAGTGTGTACTTTCACATCATACAGTACATGGAGATTAATGCTCCAAACAGAAGACATCATTATTATCTCACAAGAAAAATATCCACACACGATTCAGACACAACGCTTTCGGAGTGTGAGGCGGAGAGAACAATATGACTTTAGTTGTTAATAAAAGCTTGAATACGTGAGTACGTTGATGCACAGGAGGAGTTTCGGGGGAACTGAGAACGGGTTAAACGCGGATACTTGTTTTCGTGTGTACAGGAAGTCAGCGACGTTACACTGAGTGCCGGCTTCTTCAAAGGGTCATTTTTAAAAAGCTTTAACTAAGAGAATTTGTTTTCATATTTAAACTAATATACATTTTTCTAGGCTTTGACTTTGACTTTTGTCCAAGCTTTAGTTCAGGGAAGTTTTTTCTCCAAGCCTTAACTAAGGGTCGACTTTCCCTCAGCTTTAAATCAGGGTCATTTTTTAAATGTTTTAAAGATTTCAGTTTTGATTTGATGGAACAGTTTCAGGGCGAGTTACTGTTCGTGAGCCTCAGGTGAGTTTCCCCCGAACTTCATTCAAAGGCGAGTCCTCGCAGACTACGTTTATCGAGTCACCGGCCGTAGAAGCAGGATTTAGTTTCCCTCTAAGTGTATTTAAGTGTCTAAGTGTATTTAAGTGTTTAAGTGTATTTAAGTGTTAAGTGTATTTAAGTGTTTAAGTGTATTAAGTGTCTAAGTGTATTTAAGTGTTTGTTTCCAGTCAAATCTGGATTCAATTAATTTAGCAAGAAACTAACTTTAGTTCAAAGTTAGTTTATTTTAGAGTGAGTAAAAGCCAGAGCAGCAGCACCTCTCTCTCTCTCCACCTCCACCTCTCTCTCCTCCCCCACCTCTCTGCTCTCTCCACCTCTCTCTCCACCTCTCTCTCCACCTCCACCTCTCTCCACCTCTCTCTCCACCTCCACCTCTCTCTCCACCTCTCTCTCTCTCCACCTCTCTCTCTCTCCACCTCCACCCCTCTCTCCACCTCTCTCTCCACCTCTCTCTCTCTCCACCTCCCACCTCTCTCTCCACCTCCACCTCTCTCTCCACCTCCACGCGGGGGTCCTCCTGTTGTTACCGGCCCCAACCTCTAATCCGCGGGTAGGTAGTGGCTTGTGCTGAGACCCGCAACATGAAAGAATACACACAATAACCGGTAACGAGCATTTATTGATAATCAGCCGTTTTGCTCACACAAGGGAAATGGGAAACAAAAAGAGGTCTGGAGGACTGGCCAAAGGGAACACACAGAAGGAGGGAACCCGAGCCAGCCACACCACGGGCCGTAGGACCCAGAACTCCCCCGCCTAACCAAAAATCAAATATAAACCCTATGGGAAACAAAATAAAGCCGCAAAAACTGGACTACCAGGTCCTCCAGGCTGAACATAAACACATCTGCAAATATATGGCAAAGAGGTATTCTAAGGACAGTGTCTCCGGTATTAGGATAGGCGAGACATCCTTCTCCTCCAGCTTCTCTTTATACACACGGCTGAGTGGAATTTGGAACACCTGGGCGGAGGCGGAGCCAGGAGCAGACCAGGTGCACCTGGGCAGAGGCGGAGCCAGGAGCAGACCAGGTGCACCTGGGCAGAGGCGGAGCCAGGAAGACAGAAAAGAAGGAGGGGAGCACGTAAACACATGTCTCCACAGACATCCACTCAAAGTCAACAATTGTTCTGAAGAATGTGCTGACATGGAGGTTTAAATTGCCACGCCTCTTTGTGGCTTTCTAGCCCATCTCAGGATTAATGCCCAGCATGCACCTGAAAACAATAAGCCAAGACAACAATTTCAATTTTACATAGATGTATATGTTGCCTCATTTATTTTAAGGCATGCAGCGGTGCCCCTTTCAATTTAAGTAAAACCTGCACCAAAGAAAGACATTGGTATTTAAAGCCAAGCAAGAGCGATATAAAAGCAAGAAAATCACTTAATGTGTTGTGTTATCACAGAGGATGGTCTGAATACAGTATTTTACTGTGAAATAATACAGCAACATGTTGTGACATCCTGGTAATCATTGATCCTGTACTTTCACAGTAATTAACTGCCTGTATTGATTTCACTGTGACATTCTAAATGACAGTATTATATTGTGAACATTACAGGTAAAGACTGTAAAGTGGTAAAACAGTAATTTATCGTAAAATATTACAGCTAAATATTGTGAAATCATGGTAATATTTTACAGTGAAGTTTTTACCCTGGCTTTAACTAAGTGCTTCTTAAAGCTTTAATGAAGGTCATTTCAAAAAAAGAAAATAAGATTTCAGTTTTGATTTGATTTCAATCCAACAGTTTAAGGGAGAGTTTTACTCAGATTTAGTTTCAGACTAAGTTTATGTTAGAGCGAGACGCAGGATTTAGTGGCCTCTAAGTTTACTTGAGGGACATTACATCAGGACTAGTGTCCCTCTGACCCCTCACAGCTTGGCTCTATGTCCCCGGAGGCTCTTCTTCACGAGCCCCAGCGCCTCCATCGCCGTCCCCCAGGCGAGGGTCACCCCGACCCCCCCGTGCCCATAATTATGCACCACAGTTACACTCCTGCCCCCTTCTTCACCTCCACCTCTCTCTCCACCTCCACGCGGGGGGTCCTCCTGCCGGGACGCAGCCCCACCCAGGAGCTCAGGATTCGGGCTCGTGTCAGCGAGGGCTCCAGGGAGCTGCAGCGCTTCAAAATGCTCCGAGTGTCGTTGTCCTCCACCCGCAGGTTCCAGTCTCCCCCCTGCCGAGTTCCTCCGATAGTGACACCCTGCATCCCCGGGTAGATGTACGTGAGGCCGTCCCCGTCCCGGATGAAGTGCTGCAGCCAGGGAGCCTCCATCTTCAGGACCTGGCCTCGAACCGGCTGCACGGAGACGTCTGCGGCCAGCGAGCGCGATCCAGGCCAGAGCAGTTTACGATGACGTCGAAACTACCGCTGAGATCCTGGAGGTTATCGACCCGGCGCTGATCCACCTGCCCCCCCGCACGCCTGAACCTGGAGGGAGGAAGACCGAAGAAGAGGGGACACATGTTGATGTGGAAGAGACATGAGGAAGAGGGGACACATGTTGATGTAGAAGAGACATGAAGAAGAGGGGACACATGTTGATGTAGAAGAGACATGGAGAAGAGGGGACACATGTTGATGTAGAAGAGACATGGAGAAGAGGGGACACATGTTGATGTAGAAGAGACATGGAGAAGAGGGGACACATGTTGATGTAGAAGAGACATGAAGAAGAGGGGACACATGTTGATGTAGAAGAGACATGGAGAAGAGGGGACACATGTTGATGTAGAAGAGACATGGAGAAGAGGGGACACATGTTGATGTAGAAGAGACATGAAGAAGAGGGGACACATGTTGATGTAGAAGAGACATGGAGAAGAGGGGACACATGTTGATGTAGAAGAGACATGGAGAAGAGGGGACACATGTTGATGTAGAAGAGACATGAAGAAGAAGGGACACATGTTGATGTAGAAGAGACATGAAGAAGAAGGGACACATGTTGATGTAGAAGAGACATGAAGAAGAAGGGACACATGTTGAGGTAGAAGAGACATGGAGAAGAGGGGACACATGTTGATGTAGAAGAGACATGGAGAAGAGGGGACACGTGTTGATGTAGAAGAGACATGAAGAAGAGGGGACACATGTTGATGTAGAAGAGACATGAAGAAGAGGGGACACATGTTGATTAGAAGAGACATGAAGAAGAGGGGACACATGTTGATGTAGAAGAGACATGAAGAAGAGGGGACACGTGTTGATGTAGAAGAGACGTGAAGAAGAGGGGACACGTGTTGATGTAGAAGAGACATGAAGAAGAGGGGACACGTGTTGATGTAGAAGAGACATGAAGAAGAGGGGACACATGTTGATGTAGAAGAGACATGAAGAAGAGGGGACACATGTTGATGTAGAAGAGACATGAAGAAGAGGGGACACATGTTGATGTAGAAGAGACATGAAGAAGAAGGGACACATGTTGAGGTAGAAGAGACATGAAGAAGAGGGGACACATGTTGATGTAGAAGAGACATGGAGAAGAGGGGACACATGTTGATGTAGAAGAGACATGGAGAAGAGGGGACACATGTTGATGTAGAAGAGACATGTGTCCCCTCTGTGTAAAGACCCCGGAAGCGTAAAATTATACATTGAAGTCAATGGAGAGAGAAAGGTTATCTTGTGATCCCGTTTGAATCGTGCCACGAATGACACATATGATGTTTGTCAATTTAAAAGAATATTTTGGAAGTCAAAAAAATAAAAATGTGTCGTAAAACTGTGAAGTTACACTTTTTTTTGTGTGAAACCGCTGAGTGAACTCCAGGTCTCTGGTCTCGCACAATACGCGTCACCATCACAGAGACGGCCTTCACGTTAGCACATTTCACCTGTTTCTTTCAGAATGAGAATACAAGTATAAAACGAGGTGAACATCACTACAAGTCTGGACACGTTGAGAGCGGTACATACAGGGAAGGGGAGTTAGTCGGTTCTGTAAGAGCAGCGGGACCGGCTTTACAAGATGTTGGTGAGTAACATGAGTGCAATGTATGACGTTAATGTCAGCTAGGCTAGCTAGCATTAGCTAACAAGGTACACTAACGGGTTTTGTTTTAGTTGCTCTTCAGATTGAAGCGGCCAGTTTTATATCGACTATACTGTATGTGTGATCTCCTTTTACATCTCGTTGTGTCATTTGAGTTTATGTGCTGTGTGTAGATTCCAGGCACAGCTGTGTGTGACTCCCTCGGGTGCACCGGTATGTGTGTTCCTAATGTAGAGAGAGTTGATTAAGTAATAAACTACACACTGAGTCTAGATCCTGACCAAGTCCTTTTTTATTGTTGATCAAATGTTTTTCAAAAATGTATTCATACACATTTAGAAAAATGCAATGTACAATCACAATCAATACAGAAAAAACAAACAACAACAACAATCAGACAAGAGGACAAAACTATGGAAAAATAACCCCTCCCACCCCCAGATCCGGACCATCCTTGTATTATTGCTCATTCAATCTATTATAGCATGCTAACAAACATGGTGCTTACTTTATTTTTACAGATCTGCATGGGAGACGATGGCGCGATGCAGAGCGCTGTCTGTGATTGTGCACGGGGGATGCAGCTCCACAGATGTTGAGTGCCAGTGGAGGAAGCCTGGCACTTCCAAATTAGTCCAGCCGGTGTCTCAACTCTACCAACAGCGAGAGGAGACATACAACCCACTGGCCAGAGACATCGCCACTGAGGATGTAGACTGGTTCAGGTCTGCACTGAGGGGCGCACAGTGTGGCATGGCATGGCTTTTGTCACCTGAGCCAGAGCCGCGGCCTCAACATCAGGCCATTGTCACCGTGCCGGAGCTGGTGAAGGGGCATGGGGGTCGGGGGCTTGAGGCAATTCTTGCCTCAATGCGACTGAGCAGAGACCAGCAAGCTGCCATCCAGACAGCCACCGGAGGACAGCGGACAAATCCTCAGTGGCAGTTACACAGGCGGGGCAGGTTGACAGCCAGCAAGTTTGGTGCTGTGCTGCGGTCGGGACTTTCATCCACTCCATGCGCGTCCCTCATGAAGAGGGTGCTCGGGGGTACAACTTGGACGGAGTCATGGCTGTCAACTGGGGGTTGTAAACGAGGCCGAAGGGGTGAAGGCTTTTGTGCAGGCCTATCAGGTGACAGTGTTCGAGTCTGGTCTCTTTGTGAGTGAGTCTGTGTTTTGGGAGCATCCCCCGATGGACTTGTGCAGCCATCTGCCCTGCTGGAGGTGATGTGTCCACCATCATTATACATGATGGTGTATATAGGATATATATATATATATATATTTGTGTAAATTGTATAATTTTATTTGATTTAAAAGTCTTTTTGATCTCTCTGTCTATAAACACAAACTGAGTAAGATTGACAATAAAGTTGACTTTGAAAAATATATATATTCTTTATGAAAATAGTTGACTGTTGGCGAAATGAATCCAAATGAAACGTTGGACTGAACTACAACTACGCCTTTAAATCTCTACGGACTGTTTTTCAGTGGGATGGCAAGTTGCTATCTTTAAACATTTATTAGTTTTTTCTCAGAACAGATTTTCTGAAGTTCATTTAACTTTGGCGACCATGTAAGGTCATTATTAAAAGGTACAATCAATTTGTTTAGGGTTGACTAAAATAATGATAAACATTTCATTTGGATAATTTACTGACAGAATAAGAAACTCAATAATGCTCTACTCACCTGTTCCTTTTATAAAGTGAAACAGTTGAAACGATAGATTTTAGTAAACTTAAAAACAACCTTCTCCAAAAGCTATCCAGGAATATACCGAATACTTATTTTAGAACTTTATTACATATTATTTGTATATAGTTTGAATGATCCATAATTGACAGAAGCTTGTGTTTACACTGACCTGTCACTCATATATTAATGTCTTTGTAACTTCAGTAAACCACGACCTCACTCATTTCTTTCATTCATCACGGTTCAGTAAACTAAGTGACACATGAACCAGTTTAATCATTATGATAACGTAGGATTGCAACTCTTTGAAAACTGTAGGTCTTAAAAGAGCCGTTGTGTTTGGGTGTGCTGGTCTCAGGTCAGTCTAAGCCCTCTCTCGCGGATGCGGCGGGCCAGCTGGATGTCCTTGGACATGATGGTGACCCTCTTTGCTTGGTTCATCTCACTGGGGGGGGCAGCTGCATGGATGTCGGTGCAGTCCACAGTCATTGTGCAGTTGAAGGCAGAATGAATTTACGATTGACTCCGAATGAAGCACAACTTCATGTCATACAATACATTGACTTCATTTATCCATCCATCCATCCATCCATCCATCTTCTCCGCTTATCCGTGGTCGGTCACGGGGGTAGCAGTTCCAGCAGAGAGCCCCACATTTTCTTTCCCCTGGCGACATCAACCAGCTCTGACTGGGGGGTCCCAAGGCGCTCCCAGGCCAGCGAAGAGATATAATCCCTCCACCTGGTCCTAGGTCTACCCCTCGGTCTCTTCCCAGCTGGACGTGCCTGGAACACCTCCCTAGGGAGGCGCCCAGGTGGCATCCTAACCAGGACTTCATTTGTAATTGTGTAAAAACATATGAGCATTGATTAGCAAGCAGGACCTGCAGGAACAGAGCACGGGGATGGATGGAGCTGGGAAGAGAGAAGAATAAAGAAAACAGATCAACTTTATTATCGGATATTAAAAATTCAATTTCAAAACAAGTTGCCGCTCCTACAGTTTTCTAGTGTGTAAAGATGACTTCACTTGACCTATGCACAATATCACACTCAATACATGTGTGTCTCTGGGGGGTGCATTGTGCCTTTGAAGTATATAAATAATATACCATAACCAAATAATATTACGTACAGTGGAAATCAGGTTGCCAGAGCAGGTCAGTGTGCATGTTCCTCAGGGTCCTCAGCAGTTACAGGTGAGGGAAAGGAAATAAAAGAGAAAAAGCTCAGTAACAACACTTTAAAGTAACAACACTTTGAATAATTATCCCTTCTAATAATTTTCTCTCAGTAATCACTCAACTACTGTCTTTCCAACAAAACAGATTGACTCACTGTCATCACAATGAAACACGTCCAGAAGAATGTCATGCAAAGCTCCCTGCCTGCCTTCGACTCTCCCTGACTGCTTCCTTAGCACCCGGTGGATGGCGCAGTAGGCTACTCTTCAAATGTTTCACGAAATACTTACCATCATGACTACTCTTGCTCTTACTTCATGTAATAAAATAATAACTTCATGGTAAGGCTACTAAAAGTGACAAGGCTAAGTAATGTAATGCTAACTAACGTGCTCGCTACTCGTCGCTACTAGCTAGGTAGCTAACTTGACTATATATGTTCCATCATGCACAACATGTGTATTACCTCATATGTCTGATCCGGCGACTCCTGGTCCTTTCATCAGACGGGAAGCGATAGAACGAGCAAAGTGGTATGATCACTTATGTGATTACAACCTGGTACAAAGCACACAGGCATCTTGTAAAAGTGAATTTATTTTTAGCAATCTCTTATTTATTGGAGGGAATAAATCAGTTATGAGATCTTCTTCTTCTTCTTCTTCTTCTTCTTCTTCTTCTTCTTCTTCTTCTTCTTCTTCTTCTTATTCTTCTTCTTCTTCTTCTTCTTCTTCTTCTTCTTCTTCTTCTTCTTCTTCTTCTTCTTCTTCTTCTTCTTCGCTTAATTCCGAGTCGCAACCACTTGGAGCATTATCACCTGTGACATCACTTACGCGAGCCAGAATGGGATTTGGGATTTGTAGTCTTTGTAGTCGCGTATTTTTCATAGTCTTATATTTCAACAGTTTTACGACAAAATGTGACTTTTTTTACATGGAACTTATTGTTTAAGATTGACAAACATCATATGTGTAGTTCGTGGCACAATTCAAACGGGATCAAAAGATACGTTTTCTCTCTCCATTGAATTCAATATAAATTTTTCGCTTCCGGGGTCCCATGGGCCGGAAGTAGATGGGCATGACTTCGCCTCTCTGTAATCAGAGGTAAGTATTTCACCTTTCCCTTGTTTTCTGATTTCTGTGACTTAGTACATGGTATCCATTCAGGATGAGACCGGTCTACTAAGTATTATTTATAGATTTTTCCTATTTTAATCTCTTCAATATCCTGAGGTATATTCACAGGTCAAATATATCTAATTCAATGGAAAAAAAACACAATTGTACCATCAATGAAATCAAATGACAAATGAAAACCTAGAATACAATATATAGTGTCTCCTTAAATCCAGTTCCAACCTTATAATTTCTTCAATACTCCCACCGCTTGCGCAGTGAGTTCAGCTATTGTCTCTTGAAAAACCAGCAAGTCCTCTCACTGGCGCGAAGATCAAGCGGTCCGTGGGTCTGGCTCGTGACCAAACACCGTTGGTTAATGTTCTTTACCGTCTACTGGGTTTTCCCGACCGTGTGGACGGTATTTTATCTTTTTAAAATCAAACTTTGAATCACTTTGAATATAATTTACTCCGCTCGTCTCATCTGCTTCTTGCTCCGTTTTCTCTTTTTTCTCCTGCTACGCTGCCCGTGCCTGGTGGTGAGCAGAGATCCCTTAAAGCAGTGCTTCTTAAAGTGTGGTCCGCGACCACTGGTGGTCCGTGAGCGCCCCCTAGTGGTCCGTGAGTATATTGGTACAATTTCACATTTTAAATAAATTCATAAATTAAAGTTTACGCACTCTCGCGGGAATATCTCCGCAATGGAGCGAGCTTAAGTTTCACTTCCGATTGCATGATATAGCCCCCGCGCAACACCTTCATCACACACGTTGCCACTTGTTTGTACCATTTTCAGGCGATTTGTAATCTGTTCTAGAAAAACGATGTGATTTTGGATATTTGTGGAGTTAGGTGGTCCGCGAGTGTTTTTTTATTGGTTAAGTCCTTGGTATGAAAACGTTTGAGAAACACTGCCTTAAAGGAACCGTACCTTGTAATTTGTCATACTACTTTTTATTTATTATATTTTTTAAAGGGATTGGTCATTGTTATTATTGACCAATTGTAAACGTGTATCCTTTAATGAAATCACTTTTGAATGACTTTATGCTTACTATGTTTTAATGTGGGTTACACAAGGGATAATTAATATGAACAGAATACACAAAGAACACTGACAACACCCAAATCCCTCCTTTGACATGAAGCAGGTGGTTTGTCCCAATCTGTCCCAATTGGCTCCATCCGGGGGCAAAAACTGTACCTGCACGTACCTGTATTTATATTTAATATGTATTATTAACGACTGAGGGTTGGTCGTATGCCTCACCTCTGCTCCACATGAAGCCCCTTGAGCTCTGTCTCTTGTGTGAATGCTGCTCTATGAATACGCTTTCTTTGATTATAAATCGGTCTCAATGCGCGGTTACCTCTTCTCCAGCCAGGGCAGGTAGCGGCTGCACTCACACTTGATGGTGGTGAACGCCTGTCCGAACCGATGCTCCGGGAATCGAACCATCTCTCGCTCCGTCATGATCCTGAACCCGAGCACCAGGTCGGACCAGTACGGAGTTTTATCTTCAGGAACGTCCCGGAAGATCTGCCAGCTGCAGGAGGAGGACGTTATAAACGACTGAATACTCAACGTGTTGATAAGACTTAGCGGTTGACTGACCCGGAGCTGAGCATGATGCCGGCCTCCGGAGCGTCTTCAGACTGAGCGATGAGCCGCAGGTGGTCGAAGCTGGACTTGAACCAGCGCCTCTGCTGCTCCACTGGGACATCTAGGGGAAATATAATGTATTATATTACTCCTGTTCTGGCTGCCTTACACTGGCTCCCTATAGAACACAGGATAGAATTTAAAATTCTTCTTCTCGCCTACAAAGCCCTTAATGGGCAGGCGCCATCTTACCTTAAAGAACTCATTATACCCTGCTGTCCTACTAGGGCATTGCGTTCCAGAATGCAGGGTTGTTGGTTGTTCCTAGAGTCTCTGAAAGTGCAATGGGAGCCAGAGCCTTTTCTTATCAAGCTCCACATTTGTGGAATCAGCTTCCAGTTTGTGTTCGGGCGGCAGACACCCTATCCGTTTTTAAGAGTGCGCTGAAGACCTTCCTTTGTGATAAAGCTTATAGTTAGTGTGAAGTCAACTTGAAAAATCCTCACAGGAGATCAAGGGGTTAAAGGGTCGGGCTGATTGACAGAGTGGCAGCTGTCTGAAATCAGTCTCTAATTGCTAATTCGCTGCACCTTTAAAAGCACCGCACCTGAAAGAAGGGCAGTAATCCAAGCTGGAAAGGGACAAACTAAAGAGCGTGCGTCCAGCAGCAACGAACCAGCAGAAGAAACGTCAAAGAAGCAGCACTGGTGCAGCCATAAAAAGCTGGAGAAGCGGCCGGTGAGAGACGAACTGTGTGTTTAGTTAAGAATCATACAACTTGCCATTCGTGGCGCACGTTAGAACGTGCGTTCTAGTTCAGTGTCATTTGTTTGTTTGATGTCCTCAAGCTAAAGCAACATGAGTGTTGATTTAAAAACGAGTGTTTTTTTATTGAGAGATGTAGATGGTAAAAACGGTTTGCATGCTGCTAAGAATTCAGTCTATATTTGCATTTTTAAGGACTGCATAAGTTAAAAACTGTTTAAAACATAATTTATAAAAATACATTAAGAAAGTAAGAACAATATTCACAAGTGTTAAAAAGTATGTAAAGCATGTATTTTTCCATTTATTATTTGATGTGTATTGTATTTACAGTAATTATTTTTATTTTTCATTTAAGGTTTTTTACCTTACAACTTACTTACTTACAACATAAGCTGTACTGCAACAACAAATACCAAAGTAAAGAAAACTCAAAAGAAACAAAGTTGTGGTCATTGTATGAGTGAAACCCAGTGAAAACCTCCTATGGACTGTACCATCCCTTTCAAGCGGGGAAACTGCAAATATACCCAAGGGCTTGACAGTAAAAAACCGGGGCTGTAAGCTGGAACAGTGAAAACAGTGACCTGGAAAAGATAAAATACCACCCTGCAAACAGTCAGTGGACCCAAATCCAACATGGCTGATCAAACAGTCAGGAAAACAGTTGAGCAGCTCAAAAATGAGCGGACTGCAGCAAAACGATCCTTCACACGACTAGCTAACGGTATCATCAGAACTCACGACGGCATGTCAGAAGACCAGCTCCAAGATAGCTTCAATAAACTCTCCATGGGAGCCGACAAAGTCATGGAAACCAATGACGAAGTCATGGCAGAGGTCATTGCAGTAAAGGAGGCAGAGCTGAAAGAGGAGGAGTCAGTCGAACTAACCGAACAGCAAGAAGCCGACATAGCAAGGACCACAAATGAATGTGACTTGAAGCTGAAGGAGGTTGGAGAGCTACTTAGAGACATGCTTTGGCAAAAGTTTGGAGATGAACTGTGCACAGCTGTAGAACTAGCAGAAGCTGAGTGTGAGCGTGTCGCTCGAGTACGTCCTGATGGCAACCATGAGGCCTACGAATTCATGCTCAGCCATCTGAAGTCACTGGTGGGGACCGCGAAGGAAGCTCATTGCAAGTGGCAGCAGTGGGTTCCAGTGGAAAACCAGAAGGAGTTCCGCAATCGGTTGAGAGACATCGAACGGGAAGCAACCAGTCTGGTTTCCAGAAAGGCTGAGTTCATCATGGCGAGACGACAGGAAGACACAAGGTCAGGATCAACAAGTACTGCCAGTCATCCCATCTTTACCCCAATTAGGCTAAAACCCACAGCTCTCCCCAGATTCTCTGGCTACAAGCGTGATTTTCACAGGTGGAGAAGAGACTGGGAGTCGCTCCAAAAACAGGGAGAACCAACAGGCTCCAGAAGTGAAAAAGATACAGTTGCTAGACAGTCTCGATGACAGGATCAAGAAAGACTTTCACCTCACTACTTATAACACCGCAGATGACATTCTCCGTGTCTTGGAGAACCGCTATGGCAATCGAACGGCTATTGCCATTGAAATAGTGGAAGACCTTCAGAAGATGCCATCTGTCAGAAGTAGCCAACCAAGGAAAATTGTCGAGTTGATTCAAGCCGTGGAGAAAGCACTCTGGGACCTGAGTGACCTCGGAGACACAGGCGCCATAAAGAATCCTCTCGTAACAAAATCGATAGAGAGTAAACTCCCTGAGTCCCTCAAAAAGAGTGGCTTGTATATGTAGCCGATCCAAAAAATGGTGTGAGGCCAGATAAAAGGTTTGATTATCTCTTGGAGTTTCTCAAGCAGCAAGAGACTATCTATGAGGAGCTCGAGCAGCTACGAGATGAGGAGCCAAGTAAACCAAGTAAGCCGAGTTGGAAAGACACCAGAATTGAGCAAAAAAGTGCCAGAACCAAGTCTACAAAGTCAGCTGATGACCAAGGCTGTGTAGTCTGCGTCTGCAAGCAGTTCAGGGCTCTGAGTGCAGCAGAAAGGAAGGTTTCAGTAAGGAAGTTGGGTGCATGTACAAGGTGCCTTGAGGTTCATGACGACCGGTCATCCTGCAAACCTGGCTTTCTATGCAGAAACGAGGACTGCAGAGATGGAGGGCTGAGCATCACTACTACCTCTGTCCCAAGTCTGTGTCAAAGAGGTCTGGTGACAGATCTGAAAAGGATGAAGGCAAAAAGAAGTACACAGAGGGTCAAGAAGATTTCATCAAAAATCTCCCACCAGACCTAGCAAAGCAGTGTAGGGAGGTTTTCTCAAATGTTGCCTCCAGAGTCTTCAAAACCTCAAATGACCAACAAAGTCTAATTGAAAAGAGTGGAATGCAAGAGCTTCCAGTGATCATGATGCTACTCGTCGTCACAGCTAACGCCGGACAGAAAGTCGGAACACTCATCGACTTAGCATCTGACACAAATTACATCACTCACAGAGCGGCGAGCCGCCTGGATCTCAAGAGTGAAGATATCATGCTCGTTGTACATGGAGTTGGCGGAATGAAGATTCAAGTAAAGACAAAGCGCTATCTTCTCAAAATCCGTGTATCCACCCCCAAGGGCACACTGAGAGCACATCAATTGGTTTGCTATGGGCTTGACAACATTGCAGACGTCCACAAAAGTGTGACCTCAGCAACTGCAGCCATTCTTCCCAGACGTACCTCTTGATGAGCTTGTGAGGCCCAAAGAAGTCGAGCTTCTCATTAGCCACAGAGAAGGCCAGTTAGCTCCTCAGAGGATCAGAGTCGTGGGAGACCTCGTACTGTGGGACGGACCACTCGGGAAAACAGTTGGAGGAACCCACCCCAGACTGTTTGAGGAGGTTGAAGTGTCAGCCCACATGTCAAAGACGCACTTTGCGAGATCAATGAGAGCAGCAGCTGTGAAATATGAAGAGCTCACTAACCCCATTCCAGAACAAAACCCCTCAAGCAAAGAAGCAGCTGAAATACAGGGATCAACTGTTTCGACCAGCAAAGAGAGTTTCCTGAAATGGTGGCAATGGGACAGCATTGGCGCAGCATGCAAGCCCAGATGTGGAGGCTGCCGGTGCGGAAACTGCCAGCCCGGTGGTAAAGAAATGACCCTTGCAGAGGAAAGGGAGCTTGAGGTGGTAAAGGATGGACTCACCTATGTCATGAGCGACCATCACAGCAGAGAACCACATTGGCATGCAAAGTATCCCTGGCTAGAGGATCCGGCCTCACTTCCGAACAACAGAGGTGCAGTTGAAGCAACATTCCTAAGAACAGAGAAGCAGCTAGCCAAGGCACCAGAGTGGAAGTCTGCCTACAAAGCTCAAGTGCATGACATGATCGACAGAGGAGCTGCAATCAAGTTGACTAAAGAGCAGATCATGACCTGGAAAGGACCAGTATGGTTCGTGAGTCACCTTATTGCACCAAACCCACACTCTACAACAACCCCAGTAAGACTCGTCTGGAACAGCAGTCAAAAGTTCAGAGGCACCAGCATGAACGACTTGCTGATGAAAGGGCCAGACGTCCTTAACCAGATACGTGCTGTCCTCCTGAGGTTCAGAGGGGGAACCAACGCTGCCTTAGGGGACATCAGGAAAATGTACAATTCTGTATGGTTGGAAGATAGAGAGATGCACCTCCACAGGTTCCTCTGGCGGGATTCTGAGGACAAAGAGTTGGAGGAGTACGCAATCACCAGAGTCAATATTGGTGACAAGCCTGCAGGATGCATCGCACAGCTCGCAATGCGAGAAACAGCCAACCTACCTCCTTTCGCCCACCTTGAAGAGGAGCGAGGGGTACTACAAAATGATAGCTATGTTGACGACATCCTCACGTCTCACAACGACTTCGAGAAGCTGAAAACCATCACAGCAAACGTGGAGCAAATCCTGAAAGCTGGAGGTTTCCTGTTGAAGCCTTGGGTCTTCTCAGGTCAAAGTGGGAGGAAGGGGAACAACAACAAACCAATGAAGACCAAAGTTAATGACATGGTCCTCCCGAATCAAATGAGGGATGAAGATAACAAGCGCTTGGTCTAGGCTACCTTGTGGAAGAAGACAAGATCCATGTAATGGCATCCATTAACTTCTCAAAGAGAAAGAAGAAGATGCGACTTGGCCAAGACCTTCTACTAGACCAAGTAAGAGCACAACCCCAAACCCTTTGACAAGAAGGAACCTCCTGAGTCAAGTCTCAGGGTTGTATGATCCAGTTGGTCTGGTAACTCCTGCCAAGCAGAAGGGTGCCATCCTTGTGCGGAGAGCATTCCAGGAGGCAAAAAGCGACAACTGCCCTGCCAAAGACACCTGGGATACAGCATTGTCAGAGAGAGAGAAGATGCAATCCGACTCTTCGAAGAGTATGTGCAACTCAGGCAGGTTACATTCACCAGGGCCATAACGCCTCCAAGCTTCATTGGAAAACCTTGGGCAATAACATTCTCCGATGGAAGCGAGCATGCTTACGGTGCTGTGATGTACCTCCGGTGGAACACCGACCAAGGCCCAGTTGTCACTCTGGTGGAGTCCAAGGCGAAACTAACTCCTTTAGACCACAAAGGTGATGCTGTTAAGGCAGAGATATGCGGAGCAGTGTTTGCCTCACGTCTCAAAACATACTTCGAGCAGCACAGCAAGATCCAGGTTGGAAAGTGGTTCCATGTGATTGATAGCCAAACAGTCCTCGGTGCAATCCAGAGAGAGAGCTATGGTTATCAGACCTTCTTCGCAAACAGAATCGGAGAGATCCAGAACA
The DNA here is from genome assembly GCA_023974075.1 of Chaenocephalus aceratus. Lineage (NCBI taxonomy): Eukaryota > Metazoa > Chordata > Actinopteri > Perciformes > Channichthyidae > Chaenocephalus > Chaenocephalus aceratus. The sequence goes on along the minus strand of JAMFTG010001371.1, from coordinate 39,117 downwards.
CAACAGCGATCCAAGATTGGTGGTGGGTTCCTGGTCCTCTTAATATTGCTGACATCATAACCAGAGGGGCCAGTCCTCAAGACCTGGGTGAAAGTTCAGAATGGCAGAACGGACCAACGTTCTTGAAGTTTCCAGTGGATGACTGGCCAATGAAATCTGCCAAAGATTTGGTGACAGCTGCCAGAGACAGTGTCAACAGATTGCAAAAGAAAACGTTTGTTGCAGCACTAACCAGAGCCAAGGCAAAGGCACAAGTGCCATCAGATCCAAACGATGCCAACACACAAAACCCATCAGAGCTAAAGCTAGATCAGCAACAAACCCAAACACACCCAAAAAGGCCACCAGCAGGATCAGCTGTCCTAAACCTTGTGAACGTCGAGCGGTTCAGCAACCTAAGTCGACTCGTCAAGACAGTTGCTTGGATTTGGAGAGCAGCGAAGAAGTTCATTAGAGGGAAACAGCAAACTGCAAACAGTCCAAAGTGGGAGGCAGTGTCGTCTTCGCAAATCATCTCAAAAGAGAGAGAAGATGCCCTAAGAGACATCTTTCTTGCGGCACAGCAAGGTGCATCCTTCCCAAGTACAACCACAGACAGGCTAGTGGTGTACAGAGACCAAGAGACTGGCTTGTTGGTCTGGGGGTCGCGTGCAGATCTTCAATGAAGATAAAGTTGCTGTCCCCATCTTGTCGTATGAAGCCTGGGTATCAACGCTGTTGGCACGAGAAGCCCATGAGGAGAACCACGATGGAGTGGCCGGAACCTTGCTCAAGATGAGGAGAAGAGCATGGGTCGTGAAGGGTCGGAGGATTGCTCAGAAAGTGGTCAAAAACTGCATGCTCTGCAGAAAAACTAAAGCAAAAAGATGCCAGCAAATAATGGGTGATCTACCTCCAGAGAGGACAGAACCAGCTGCCCCCTTTGATACACAAACAGTAGACCTCTTCGGACCGTACCAAGTCAAGGATGATGTCAAGAAAGAGTGTCACTGAAGGTTTGGGGAGTTGTGTTTTGTTGCATGGCTTCCAGTGCTATTCACACAGAGCTGGTGAACTCTCAATCCACTGAAAGTTTCCTGTTCGCCTACCAGAGGTTCACAGCACTACGAGGTCATCCAAAGAAGATCTGGTCAGATCCAGGTACTACCTTCGTAGGGGCTAAGCCAGTCCTAGAAGAACAGTACAGATCCCTTACCAATCTCGACAAAGCTACACTAGAAGAGAGAGCTGCCAAGAATGGCACAGAATGGACATGGAAAATGCATCCAGCCGATTCTCCACACCGGATCGGTGCTGCAGAAGCTGCTGTGCGCATCATCAAGAGAGCACTGCAGAGTCTGGGAGGAGAGTCGGGGCTAAGTTGGAGTGAATTCCAAACAACTCTCTACATGGCAGCCAATCTACGAATGAAAGACCAATTGACGCCAGAACACAGAGCCGAGAAGACAGCGTTCAGTTCATCACTCCTAACTGTCTCCTGCTCGGACGAGCATCGCAGAGTGGAGATGTCAGAAACATTGGACTTCAGTGACTATCCCTACAAAAGGCTTAAAGAAATGCAAGCGCAAGTGAACAAGTTCTGGAGGCACTGGATTCAACTCGCTGGCCCTAATCTATTCGTAAGGAACAAGTGGCATACAGCCAAGAGAAATGTCACAGTCGGAGACATCGTCTGGATTGCAGACCAAAACGCCCTGAGGGGTCAGTTCAGGATTGCAAGAGTGGTCAGTGTCAACTCGGACAGCAAAGGAATTGTGAGGGATGTCAACGTCAGAACCTTCCCAAGCTACCCTGTTCCTGTCACAAGGCCTACCACAGCAAAAGCAAATCACCAAAGATCGAAAAGCTCAAAGAGGAGATCCCAGCGACAGTTCTTCACAGAGACGTCAGGCGACTGGTCGTCTTGCTTCCCACTGAAGAGCAGAACAAAGCGTCCGACCCAAGTTTACCTTTGTAACATGCGACCTCCCAGGTGTCTCCACTGGAAAGTCGAGTGGGAGGTGTGAAGTGAACTTGAAAAATCCTCACAGGAGATCAAGGGGTTAAAAGGTCGGGCTGATTGACAGAGTGGCAGCTGTCTGACATCAGTCTCTAATTGCTAATCAGCTTCGCTGCACCTTTAAAAGCACCGCACCTGAAAGAAGGCAGTAATCCAAGCTGGAGAGGGACAAACTAAAGAGCGTGCGTCCAGCAGCAACGAACCAGCAGAAACGAGAAACGAAGAAGCAGCACTGGTGCAGCCATAACGAGCTGGAGAAGCGGCCGGTGAGAGACGAACTGTGTGTTTAGTTAAGATCATACAACTTGCCGTTCGTGGCGCACGTTAGAACGTGCGTTCTAGTTCAGTGTCATTTGTTGTTTGATGTCCTCAAGCTAAAGCAACATGAGTGTTGATTTAAAAACGAGTTTTATTTATTGAGAGATGTAGATGGTAAAAACGGTTTGCATGCTGCTAAGAATTCAGTCTATATTTGCATTTTTAAAGACTGCATAAGTTAAAAACTGTTTAAAACATAATTTATAAAAATACATTAAGAAAGTAAGAACAATATTCACAAGTGTTAAAAAGTATATGTAAAGCATGTATTTTTCCATTTATTATTTGATGTGTATTGTATTTACAGTAATTTTTTTTATTTTTCATTTAAGGTTTTTTACCTTACAACTTAACTTACACTTACAACATAAGCTGTACTGCAACAACAAATACCAAAGTAAAGAAAACTCAAAAGAAACAAAGTTGTGGTCATTGTATGAGTGAAACCCAGTGAAAACCTCCTATGGACTGTACCATCCCTTTCAAGGGGAAACTGCAAATATACCCAAGGGCTTGACAGTAAAAAACCGGGGCTGTAAGCTGGAACAGTGAAAACAGTGACCTGGAAAAAGATAAAATACCACCCTGCAAACAGTCAGTGGACCCAAATCCAACATGGCTGATCAAACAGTCAGGAAAACAGTTGAGCAGCTCAAAAATGAGCGGACTGCAGCAAAACGATCCTTCACACGACTAGCTAACGGTATCATCAGAACTCACGACGGCATGTCAGAAGACCAGCTCCAAGATAGCTTCAATAAACTCTCCATGGGAGCCGACAAAGTCATGGAAACCAATGACGAAGTCATGGCAGAGGTCATTGCAGTAAAGGAGGCAGAGCTGAAAGAGGAGGAGTCAGTCGAACTAACCGAACAGCAAGAAGCCGACATAGCAAGGACCACAAATGAATGTGACTTGAAGCTGAAGGAGGTTGGAGAGCTACTTAGAGACATGCTTTGGAGTTTGAGATGAACTGTGCACAGCTGTAGAACTAGCAGAAGCTGAGTGTGAGCGTGTCGCTCGAGTACGTCCTGATGGCAACCATGAGGCCTACGAATTCATGCTCAGCCATCTGAAGTCACTGGTGGGGACCGCGAAGGAAGCTCATTGCAAGTGGCAGCAGTGGGTTCCAGTGGAAAACCAGAAGGAGTTCCGCAATCGGTTGAGAGACATCGAACGGGAAGCAACCAGTCTGGTTTCCAGAAAGGCTGAGTTCATCATGGCGAGACGACAGGAAGACACAAGGTCAGGATCAACAAGTACTGCCAGTCATCCCATCTTTACCCCAACCATTAGGCTAAAACCCACAGCTCTCCCCAGATTCTCTGGCTACAAGCGTGATTTTCACAGGTGGAGAAGAGACTGGGAGTCGCTCCAAAAACAGGGAGAACCAACAGGCTCCAGAGAAGTGAAAAAGATACAGTTGCTAGACAGTCTCGATGACAGGATCAAGAAAGACTTTCACCTCACTACTTATAACACCGCAGATGACATTCTCCGTGTCTTGGAGAACCGCTATGGCAATCGAACGGCTATTGCCATTGAAATAGTGGAAGACCTTCAGAAGATGCCATCTGTCAGAAGTAGCCAACCAAGGAAAATTGTCGAGTTGATTCAAGCCGTGGAGAAAGCACTCTGGGACCTGAGTGACCTCGGAGACACAGGCGCCATAAAGAATCCTCTCGTAACAAAATCGATAGAGAGTAAACCCCTGAGTCCCTCAAAAAAGAGTGGCTTGTATATGTAGCCGATCCAAAAATGGTGTGAGGCCAGATAAAAGGTTTGATTATCTCTTGGAGTTTCTCAAGCAGCAAGAGACTATCTATGAGGAGCTCGAGCAGCTACGAGATGAGGAGCCAAGTAAACCAAGTAAGCGAGTTGGAAAGACACCAGAATTGAGCAAAAAAGTGCCAGAACCAAGTCTACAAAGTCAGCTGATGACCAAGGCTGTGTAGTCTGCGGCGCAAGCAGTTCAGGGCTCTGAGTGCAGCAGAAAGGAAGGTTTCAGTAAGGAAGTTGGGTGCATGTACAAGGTGCCTTGAGGTTCATGACGACCGGTCATCCTGCAAACCTGGCTTTCTATGCAGAAACGAGGACTGCAGAGATGGAGAGGCTGAGCATCACTACTACCTCTGTCCCAAGTCTGTGTCAAAGAGGTCTGGTGACAGATCTGAAAAGGATGAAGGCAAAAAGAAGTACACAGAGGGTCAAGAAGATTTCATCAAAAATCTCCCACCAGACCTAGCAAAGCAGTGTAGGGAGGTTTTCTCAAATGTTGCCTCCAGAGTCTTCAAAACCTCAAATGACCAACAAAGTCTAATTGAAAAGAGTGGAATGCAAGAGCTTCCAGTGATCATGATGCTACTCGTCGTCACAGCTAACGCCGGACAGAAAGTCGGAACACTCATCGACTTAGCATCTGACACAAATTACATCACTCACAGAGCGGCGAGCCGCCTGGATCTCAAGAGTGAAGATATCATGCTCGTTGTACATGGAGTTGGCGGAATGAAGATTCAAGTAAAGACAAAGCGCTATCTTCTCAAAATCCGTGTATCCACCCCCAAGGGCACACTGAGAGCACATCAATTGGTTTGCTATGGGCTTGACAACATTGCAGACGTCCACAAAAGTGTGACACCTCAGCAACTGCAGCCATTCTTCCCAGACGTACCTCTTGATGAGCTTGTGAGGCCCAAAGAAGTCGAGCTTCTCATTAGCCACAGAGAAGGCCAGTTAGCTCCTCAGAGGATCAGAGTCGTGGGAGACCTCGTACTGTGGGACGGACCACTCGGGAAAACAGTTGGAGGAACCCACCCCAGACTGTTTGAGGAGGTTGAAGTGTCAGCCCACATGTCAAAGACGCACTTTGCGAGATCAATGAGAGCAGCAGCTGTGAAATATGAAGAGCTCACTAACCCCATTCCAGAACAAAACCCCTCAAGCAAAGAAGCAGCTGAAATACAGGGATCAACTGTTTCGACCAGCAAAGAGAGTTTCCTGAAATGGTGGCAATGGGACAGCATTGGCGCAGCATGCAAGCCCAGATGTGGAGGCTGCCGGTGCGGAAACTGCCAGCCCGGTGGTAAAGAAATGACCCTTGCAGAGGAAAGGGAGCTTGAGGTGGTAAAGGATGGACTCACCTATGTCATGAGCGACCATCACAGCAGAGAACCACATTGGCATGCAAAGTATCCCTGGCTAGAGGATCCGGCCTCACTTCCGAACAACAGAGGTGCAGTTGAAGCAACATTCCTAAGAACAGAGAAGCAGCTAGCCAAGGCACCAGAGTGGAAGTCTGCCTACAAAGCTCAAGTGCATGACATGATCGACAGAGGAGCTGCAATCAAGTTGACTAAAGAGCAGATCATGACCTGGAAAGGACCAGTATGGTTCGTGAGTCACCTTATTGCACCAAACCCACACTCTACAACAACCCCAGTAAGACTCGTCTGGAACAGCAGTCAAAAGTTCAGAGGCACCAGCATGAACGACTTGCTGATGAAAGGGCCAGACGTCCTTAACCAGATACGTGCTGTCCTCCTGAGGTTCAGAGGGGGAACCAACGCTGCCTTAGGGGACATCAGGAAAATGTACAATTCTGTATGGTTGGAAGATAGAGAGATGCACCTCCACAGGTTCCTCTGGCGGGATTCTGAGGACAAAGAGTTGGAGGAGTACGCAATCACCAGAGTCAATATTGGTGACAAGCCTGCAGGATGCATCGCACAGCTCGCAATGCGAGAAACAGCCAACCTACCTCCTTTCGCCCACCTTGAAGAGGAGCGAGGGGTACTACAAAATGATAGCTATGTTGACGACATCCTCACGTCTCACAACGACTTCGAGAAGCTGAAAACCATCACAGCAAACGTGGAGCAAATCCTGAAAGCTGGAGGTTTCCTGTTGAAGCCTTGGGTCTTCTCAGGTCAAAGTGGGAGGAAGGGGAACAACAACAAACCAATGAAGACCAAAGTTAATGACATGGTCCTCCCGAATCAAATGAGGGATGAAGATAAAAGCGCTTGGTCTAGGCTACCTTGTGGAAGAAGACAAGATCCATGTAATGGCATCCATTAACTTCTCAAAGAGAAAGAAGAAGATGCGACTTGGCCAAGACCTTCTACTAGACCAAGTAAGAGCACAAACCCCAAACCCTTTGACAAGAAGGAACCTCCTGAGTCAAGTCTCAGGGTTGTATGATCCAGTTGGTCTGGTAACTCCTGCCAAGCAGAAGGGTGCCATCCTTGTGCGGAGAGCATTCCAGGAGGCAAAAGCGACAACTGCCCTGCCAAAGACACCTGGGATACAGCATTGTCAGCCTCAGAGAAGATGCAATCCGACTCTTCGAAGAGTATGTGCAACTCAGGCAGGTTACATTCACCAGGGCCATAACGCCTCCAAGCTTCATTGGAAAACCTTGGGCAATAACATTCTCCGATGGAAGCGAGCATGCTTACGGTGCTGTGATGTACCTCCGGTGGAACACCGACCAAGGCCCAGTTGTCACTCTGGTGGAGTCCAAGGCGAAACTAACTCCTTTAGACCACAAAGGTGATGCTGTTAAGGCAGAGATATGCGGAGCAGTGTTTGCCTCACGTCTCAAAACATACTTCGAGCAGCACAGCAAGATCCAGGTTGGAAAGTGGTTCCATGTGATTGATAGCCAAACAGTCCTCGGTGCAATCCAGAGAGAGAGCTATGGTTATCAGACCTTCTTCGCAAACAGAATCGGAGAGATCCAGAACACAACAGCGATCCAAGATTGGTGGTGGGTTCCTGGTCCTCTTAATATTGCTGACATCATAACCAGAGGGGCCAGTCCTCAAGACCTGGGTGAAAGTTCAGAATGGCAGAACGGACCAACGTTCTTGAAGTTTCCAGTGGATGACTGGCCAATGAAATCTGCCAAAGATTTGGTGACAGCTGCCAGAGACAGTGTCAACAGATTGCAAAAGAAAACGTTTGTTGCAGCGCTAACCAGAGCCAAGGCAAAGGCACAAGTGCCATCAGATCCAAACGATGCCAACACACAAAACCCATCAGAGCTAAAGCTAGATCAGCAACAAACCCAAACACACCCAAAAAGGCCACCAGCAGGATCAGCTGTCCTAAACCTTGTGAACGTCGAGCGGTTCAGCAACCTAAGTCGACTCGTCAAGACAGTTGCTTGGATTTGGAGAGCAGCGAAGAAGTTCATTAGAGGGAAACAGCAAACTGCAAACAGTCCAAAGTGGGAGGCAGTGTCGTCTTCGCAAATCATCTCAGTGAAAGAGAGAGAAGATGCCCTAAGAGACATCTTTCTTGCGGCACAGCAAGGTGCATCCTTCCCAAGTACAACCACAGACAGGCTAGTGGTGTACAGAGACCAAGAGACTGGCTTGTTGGTCTGTGGGGGTCGCGTGCAGATCTTCAATGAAGATAAAGTTGCTGTCCCCATTTGTCGTATGAAGCCTGGGTATCAACGCTGTTGGCACGAGAAGCCCATGAGGAGAACCACGATGGAGTGGCCGGAACCTTGCTCAAGATGAGGAGAAGAGCATGGGTCGTGAAGGGTCGGAGGATTGCTCAGAAAGTGGTCAAAAACTGCATGCTCTGCAGAAAAACTAAAGCAAAAAGATGCCAGCAAATAATGGGTGATCTACCTCCAGAGAGGACAGAACCAGCTGCCCCCTTTGAATACACAACAGTAGACCTCTTCGGACCGTACCAAGTCAAGGATGATGTCAAGAAAAGAGTGTCACTGAAGGTTTGGGGAGTTGTGTTTTGTTGCATGGCTTCCAGAGCTATTCACACAGAGCTGGTGAACTCTCAATCCACTGAAAGTTTCCTGTTCGCCTACCAGAGGTTCACAGCACTACGAGGTCATCCAAAGAAGATCTGGTCAGATCCAGGTACTAACTTCGTAGGGGCTAAGCCAGTCCTAGAAGAACAGTACAGATTCCTTGCCAATCTTGACAAAGCTACACTAGAAGAGAGAGCTGCCAAGAATGGCACAGAATGGACATGGAAAATTCATCCTGCCGATTCTCCACACCGGAACGGTGCTGCAGAAGCTGCTGTGCGCATCATCAAGAGAGCACTGCAGAGTCTGGGAGGAGAGTCGGGGCTAAGTTGGAGTGAATTCCAAACAACTCTCTACATGGCAGCCAATCTTACGAATGAAAGACCAATTGACGCCAGAACACAGAGCCGAGAAGACAGCGTTCAGTTCATCACTCCTAACTGTCTCCTGCTCGGACGAGCATCGCAGAGTGGAGATGTCAGAACATTGGACTTCAGTGACTATCCCTACAAAAGGCTTAAAGAAATGCAAGCGCAAGTGAACAAGTTCTGGAGGCACTGGATTCAACTCGCTGGCCCTAATCTATTCGTAAGGAACAAGTGGCATACAGCCAAGAGAAATGTCCAGTCGGAGACATCGTCTGGATTGCAGACCAAAACGCCCTGAGGGGTCAGTTCAGGATTGCAAGAGTGGTCAGTGTCAACTCGGACAGCAAAGGAATTGTGAGGGATGTCAACGTCAGAACATTCCCAAGCTACCCTGTTCCTGTCACAAGGCCTACCACAGCAAAAGCAAATCACCAAAGATCGAAAAAGCTCAAAGAGGAGATCCCAGCGACAGTTCTTCACAGAGACGTCAGGCGACTGGTCGTCTTGCTTCCCACTGAAGAGCAGAACAAAGCGTCTGACCCAAGTTTACCTTTGTAACATGCGACCTCCCAGGTGTCTCCACTGGAAAGTCGAGTGGGAGGTGTGAAGTCAACTTGAAAAATCCTCACAGGAGATCAAGGGGTTAAAAAGTCGGGCTGATTGACAGAGTGGCAGCTGTCTGAATCATCCCTAATTGCTAATCAGCTTCGCTGCACCTTTAAAAGCACCGCACCTGAAGGAAGGCAGTAATCCAAGCTGGAAAGGGACAAACTAAAGAGCGTGCGTCCAGCAGCAACGAACCAGCAGAAGAAACGTAGAAGAAGCAGCACTGGTGCAGCCATAAAAGCTGGAGAAGCGGCCGGTGAGAGACGAACTGTGTGTTTAGTTAAGAATCATACAACTTGCCATTCGTGGCGCACGTTAGACGTGCGTTCTAGTTCAGTGTCATTTGTTGTTTGATGTCCTCGAGCTAAAGCGACTGAGTGTTGATTTAAAAACGAGTTTTTATTGAGAGATGTAGATGTAAAAACAGTTTGCATGCTGCTAAGAATTCAGTCTATATTTGCATTTTTAACGAGACTGCATAAGTTAAAAACTGTTTAAAACATAATTTATAAAAATACATTAAGAAAGTAAGAACAATATTCACAAGTGAAAAAGTATGTAAAGCATGTATTTTTCCATTTATTATTTGATGTGCATTGTATTTACAGTAATTCTTTTTTATTTTTCATTTAAGGTTTTTACCTTACAACTTAAAACTTACAACTTACAACATAAGCTGTACTGCAACAACAAATACCAAAGTAAAGAAAAACTCAAAAGAAACAAAGTTGTGGTCATTGTATGAGTGAAACCCAGTGAAAACCTCCTATGGACTGTACCATCCCTTTCAAGCGGGGAAATCTGCAAATATACCCAAGGGCTTGACAGTTAGGGCTGATTAGATTCAGCCCCTAGTTTTGCTGATATAGGCTTAGTTTTTCGGGGGACATCTCACTTCTTCCTTCTCTCTGTCTGTACCTGTGTCCTCTCATGTTCCCATTAACCCAGCTTCCCCACATGTCTTTCTTTTTGGTGTCTATATACGCCGGGATCCGGAATCATGGGATGATCCTGCGGTCCTGAGTCCTGGATCGCGAGCGCTGGATCTTGAGTCGTGGCTGTGGTCCTGGATCATAGGTCCTGGATGGATATCCTCGTGGATTCATCTTCCTATCATACACACATGCATTTCCAAACATCTGGACTCCCTATGTTGCAAATGTATTATCTTTTCAATTTACACACGGCATCTATTGCGTCTGTCCGTCCTGGAGAGGATCCTCCTCTGCTGCTCTCCTGAGGTTTCTCCCATGTTCCCTTAAACTGTGGGGTTTCTCTGGAAGTGTTTCCTTGTACGATGTGAGGGTCTAAGGACAGAGGGTCTAAGGACAGAGGGTCTGAGGACAGAGGGTCTGAGGACAGAGGGTCTAAGGACAGAGGGTCTAAGGACAGAGGGTCTGAGGACAGAGGGTCTGAGGACAGAGGGTCTAAGGACAGAGGGTCTGAGGACAGAGGGTCTGAGGACAGAGGGTCTGAGGACAGAGGGTCTAAGGACAGAGGGTCTGAGGACAGAGGGTCTGAGGACAGAGGGTCTGAGGACAGAGGGTCTGAGGATAGAGGGTCTGAGGATAGAGGTTCTGAGGACAGAGGGTCTGGGACAGAGGGTCTGAGGACAGAGGGTCTAAGGACAGAGGGTCTAAGGACAGAGGGTCTGAGGACAGAGGGTCTAAGGACAGAGGGTCTGAGGACAGAGGGTGTCGTATTGTCATACTGATATTCTGTACACATGTGAAGTCCACTGAGACAAATGTAACATTTGTGATATTGGGCTATAAATAAACATTGATTGATTGATTGATATTATTACACGGCTTCATTGAATACTCAATTCTGATTGGTCAATTCAGAACACGTGACACGTTGTAATCCAGTAGAACAGACCGCTGTCCAGAACTAATGTCCGTTGCCCGTTGCTAAGGAGGATCAAGAGAGAGAAAGGAAAAGACGCAGCGCTGGACGTCAGATGAATGAACAGAAGAAGGCAGCGAGGAGGTGAGCTCTGCGGAGTGCAGGGGCTTGTTAGTGGATCAGAAACTGTGGACAGTTGGACAGTGCTGCCGTAAAGTTGTCGTTGTCGCAGTTCCAGCCGTTGGTGCGTCGTGGAACGGAGTTTTTTTTTTCTTAGCGGAAGAATTACGATAATTTTTAAGTCAATAAAATCATTTGTGATGAAGACCGCTTGGCGTGTGGCTCCCCGGTCCGCCTGCCGGGCTCTTTTACCCATAACGACCGCCTCGCTGCACATTGTCCCTGACGTAGCGTGGAGCTACATTTAAATACTTTCACTCTGCAGGGATTCATATTTGCACAGTTCATTTATTAAAGTCCTTTTAGTTTAATGTCTTGTGTTCCTAGTCTTGTCCCCTTCCGTTTCATTTTGGTAAATGACTCCACCCTCTGGTTTCAGGAGTCTTCACTTCCTGCCCTTGTGTGTCACGCGTCAGCCTGATTGTTTCCACCCAGGGGCGACAGCCCACCGGGAATACTGGGAGTCTTCCCGGTGGGTCGGTGCTGTGCGTGGGCCGGAGGGCCATACACAAATAAAAGAAATAATAATTTTAAAAAAAATCCTAAATCCTGTGGAGAAGAACGTGTTGCCCACGTTCTGTGACTGAGAGCTCGTTAGCTAGCAGGTTTATTGTTCTGGGTGCAGTCACTTTGCCTCCACTTGCTGTTCAAATGAATGTTGAAAGAAAAAGTAAATCTGTTCATGTGGGTGTGGAGAGATGTTTCTATAGATTTAGTCCCTAACTTTGCTCTCAAAGTGCACCAGATTGATGCTTTTAACTTCAACATTTAAAAAAAAAATCTTCCCGGGGGAGCTTGCCCCCGGACCCCCCTAGAGGAGGTGAGGTCCACCACCTGCCCACACCCCCTGTTAAATGGTCTCACCCACATTGAGGATGATTAAGTCAGGCAAATTGGGTCCAGATGTTATTGCATCAACGATCTGTTAACATTAAAATCAAAAATCAATCATTAAATATATGCTGTAACTATTTAGCTCTAGGCAACTCAAGGGCTGCTCAGGTGATGTGACATACTTTCGTCACCGGCCGGCCGATACATGCCACGCATTAAGGGCCTGTCTGTCAATTAATCCCGGGCCACTTACCCCCCTGTGTGTGTGTGTGTGTGGTGTGTGTGTGTGTGTGTGTGTGTGTGTGGTGTGTGTGTGTGTGTGTGTGTGTGTGTGTGTGTGTGTGTGTGTGTGTGTGTGTGTGTGGTGTGTGTGTTGTGTGTGTGTGTGTGTGTGTGTCTTATATATGTAGTCTTTTGAGCATCCTAGTAGAACCTAGTGATCTTTTGTTTGTTATCGGAGTTTTCCTATCAAGTGATTTTGTAGCTTTAGTCTTTTATAAATGAAAGATATGTTTGAGCTCAAACTGAAAGGTGCGTCCGAGTTCCTGTGAGCCCATCGTGTCAAAAATAAGAAATGAATCCTCACCTGGGTTGTGGTTGGCGAACAGGATGCCGGCGGCTCCATCGCTCGTGGTCTCGGGGCTGAACTTCTCCCCCAGCAGGGTGACTGAGACGTGGGGAAGATTCTCCGCGATGCACACGGCCGTGGAGAAACCCACCACCCCGCCCCACCACCACCACCCGAACACCACCCATCCCTGCAGAGAGGAGGGAACAACAGCATATTACAGTTATTTACGGCATATATATATATATATACACATATATATATATATAGACATATATATATATATTAGTGCTGTCAAAATTATCGCGTTAACGGCGGAAATTAATTATTTGAATTAATTGCGTTAAAATATTTAACGCATTTAACGCATGTGCAGAATGGCCCGCCCCATACGTGCCCCCAGTGGCAGCGCCAGGGTATGGCTGGGGTAGGCTACACCCATACCTAGAAATGGCTGAGCCCCACCATGAGACATGATGTTAGAGTAAGCAAAATAAAGTCTGCCAACTCGCGCGGAGTAAATTGCACAGACAGCAGTTAGTCAGATTGATTTCAGGAGCCACGGTTTTGAAAACTTTTGTCACGTAGTGATCGTCTTCTCAATAGAACATCTTTGATAACGGCGTGGTGTTGTTGCAGGAAGTTCCGACGGAGAATACTCTTGCTGTAGTACAGGGCAGAGCCATATAATAGTAATATTAAAACTGCGGTCACAGACGTGCACGCAGTTGTGGGCGGGCCTTCGCGTCCGAGCGCCTGTAGGGGAGGGTCACTGGTCGTCCCGGCGTCAAGCAGATGCGCGCGTGTCCTCCGAAATGAGCCGTTCGTAATTTCTCAAACGTTCGTGTCCCGGACTGCATCTTCCCCATAATACTCGGGCATGCATGTGAGTGGTGGAGGAGGAGGTGGTGGAGATGCAGGGCCTTCAGCAGGGCCTTCAGCAAACTCCAACAATTCTGCAGCAAGCTGCTCCCTGAGAGTCTTCTGGGTGTGTGGCTTTGTCCTGCTGCATCTAACAAATGTGGAAAAACAAAGAGATTAGATTAATTCACTGGCTTATACTTATAGGATAATATTGGACTATAAATGAAATATTACACCAAATAAATAAGTAAACACATGTATATCATCACTGGCCATTCATTTAGAAAATGTAACTCCAAAAAGACAAGTAACATATTTAGCATTTTGGCTAATCATTCCTGTTGGCTAAGCTAACACTGTGATGCAGTTCCACCAAACACAAAAGTAATATATAAAAAGGATAATATTGGACTATAAATAAATAATATTACACCAAATAAATAAGTAAACACATGTATATATTCATTCACTGGCCATTCATTTAGAAAATGTAACTCCAAAAAGACAAGTAAAACTATTTAGCATTTTGCCTAATCATTCCTGTAGCTTCTTGGCTAAGCTAGCACTGTGACGCAGTTCCACCAAACACATAAGTAATATATAAAAACAGAGAGATTACATACCTTTCCCGTGGTGGAAGTTCAACATCCGAGTCACTACTGTCCGGATCAAGGTCTGGCTGGAGGAGATCTTCATTATCCGATGAAGAGTCATTTGGTATGATCAAAGCCCCGCTATCGTCAGCTAGCATCTCTAGCACCTGCTCGCCTCGGTGGTGAAGCTCTCCCTTCTGGCTGAGTAATGCGTAATGGAGCGGGCGTAGTTTATACTACGCAGGATCATATCTTTGGAACCCATTGGTCGATTTGGGTGATTGACACCTTTCTGAACCGTTGGAGCCAATAGAATCGAGTGACAGTTAGTAAGTCCCGCTAAACACTTACGTCAAGTAGAGAGAGGTTTGCGTAAACAGCACGTGAGACAGCATTAGCTCGGGACTGCAAAACTTTATACCTACTCTGCTGCCATGAATGTAATGATAGATTATCAGGAACAATTCTAAAGTGACTAAGACACATTGGATTAACCTTAAACAGCGTTTTTATTCCCTTGAACAAGAGCTTTGATCAGAAAACAGAAACGGTAAGACATAATTATTGTTATGGTTTGAAAACTGTTGTTTTTTTCTTCTCTGTTCTGGCTGATAGCTCAGTGAGTTTGTGTCCTACAGTGATGATACTTATAACAAAAATAATCTGTGGAGTATCAGCTTTCAGATGATATGTAGTTTGTGCAGAAAAACATTAAGTTTTAAAGGTCGTTTTTGCTAGTTAGCACCGGAAGTAGCATCTGCCCGTTTTAGCTAAGGGCTAATGCTAACGCTTCTTGAGACTTTTTTTTTGTTTCGGTAAAAATAGTTCTTATCATCAGTTAGCTGAGATTCTTCTCTTTAATCTGGTATAACACATTAATAGGTTTTTAAATATTAAGATGCTCTGAGACACAGTGTCGTGGAAAAAAAAAAACAGGGTCCCCGCCGGCTTAACAGGTTAACCGTGGCGTGCGGTGCAGTGGGTTGTGCAGACGTTCTGCCCTTGACTGTTTGTTTACTCAATAAACGCATCTCCTCTTGATATTAGGCCATGTATGTTCCATACCAGTGGAGTTTGCTTTTTGTTGTTGTGTTTATTGATCAAAAAGCAAACCTTCAATACAGCTGTTATGTGGTCAAGGTAAGTAAAATGGGTACCTAAATGGGTCGCGAAATATACTTGGGTGGCCGTTAATATACCTGGGCGGCCCGCCCAAGTATAGTCTATGTGTGGGAAACCTTGTGTGTTTCTTGCACTTCAGGGCCACCGTACAATAGAGATGTTTTTATTTTAAAGTAAATTGAGATGGAACATAGTAAAAACATGTAAATTCTAATGTCCGCCTAAAAAAACCACTTATAGTGAAAACCACCCTTGAATGATGAGTTTATTAGACTAAAAGCTTTAGGAATCCAAACTATAACATATAATAAGTACCCTGTATCAAGATTGATGCAAAACAAGTGAAATTTGACCTTTTTAAGAGAGGTTTAGAAAAATAAAGTCCACCTCACCTCTGGGTAATTTGGGAACCATCAGTTCCATTTGAACGTTTTCACTGTAAAAATCATTTTATTACTTTGTATTATCACTATAGGTATTCATTCCATCCAAATACAACTGTTGTGAAAAAATAAATAAAATAAAAAAAAACATACTCTGTTATCGTCTTAGGCCCCACGGACCCGTAATCGCGTCATTTTCAGGAAACAACGTCTAAGGAATTAATAAACTATGAATATTTATATCCATAGAACGGGAAAAAAAACTAATTTAACTGATCTTTTTCATTTATTTTTCACAAAAAACACACAATGCTAACAGTGAGCCTCTGAATTAGCCCCGAGCGAAAAATGCTAACCTATTACTGCACCGAAAATCACTCCTAGCTCCCTTATTACTTATCCTAGCTCCACATCAAACACATTGTTTATGACCGCAAGGAGACACAGAATCTAACGGTGCCCACCTCAACACTAAAAGATACAAACTAGCGAGGTTACCAACAAAAACGTACATCAAACAAGTGGCGCTAGGTATTAGCTTAGCACTGCACACACCCACCGCGTGTTCCAATGAAAAGCATACATATATATAAATAAAGTATAAAGTATAGGTCAACACATTTCAGTATAACACACCAATTGCGATATTACTCACGTTTGACCGTGGAGCAGGGTTTCTATGTACCGAGAAGTGGGTAGTTTAATGAGTCTGTTGACGACAAAACCTCCGCGCACACAGACAGCCAAGGCAAGCTACCTGAATTAAGTCTCTCCCTAAACCGGAAATACCGGAAATGTGACATCCGGTTTGTCATTCACAATAAAGTTTTTCAAAATAAAGGTACATTTAATATTGACGTATCAAATTGATTCAAATGTCTTACACAACACATGTATCGAGACAATAAATGAACTGTTTATATAGTCGATCAACACTGTGTATGTTACTCATTACAGGATAATCACATGGCACTAAATCAGACCGGCTGTTCTCCTCTGTTACATCCTGCTGGTTTAAATTATGTGTTCTATAGGCTCTGTGCACAAGATTGAGTTGAGTATGAGCCATTCGTTTTTTTTTCGTGGTGAGATGTCTGCTGAGAGGTCCTTGTATACCTCGCTGACTTTGAGGACATCTGGGTCTGGCAGCTCCCCCCGCACGGCCTTGTAACGTGTACTCCTTTGAACACAGCTACTACAATTACTTAGGACAATATATATTACCTTACACCGTCAGCAACTGTAAACTGCTTTGGCATAGTGGAAATGAACACCATGTCACTCACTCTGCCTGGTTTCACACACTATTAATTACACAAAAGAATTGTCAATTTAATTGAAAAGGTCGTTGATGCAATATACTAATCAGCTCTTGGCAAAGGAAATACTCATTAAATCATGGATTGGCTGTGAACACATACTGTTCTATTGTATTGCATAGAAAGATGTGTTACTGTTGTGCTTGTAGTGGAAATACTGTTTGTAGTCGTAGATAGAAAAACAAAGATGGAAAACATTTCACCATACATTGTTTAGGAGTTTTATATGTATTGGGGTGTTTATGGTTAATGTGGGAAATTAATAAGCAGAGCTGTTGCTGGTAAATTTGTGTGCCATCATAATAGTAATGTGTATACAGCGTTTCGTGAATATCTGGAAAACTATATGCGAGTAGTTTGGAGTCATTTGAGACATGTAAATCGTCAAAAATGGTACATTCTCTGTTAGCTTACGTTCGCCCCGATTGAGCTAGCAACTATTTTATTCGCAATTTAACATGATATTGGATATGGGCTTAACTTGTCCTGGACCGGAATTTTCCCGATCTTTTCCCGAGGAGGTGTTTGCGAAAAAGCGCTTAAAATGCATGAATAACACAGATTTTTCAAAATGGCCGACTTTCTGGGGGGCGGGGCTAATGGAAGCTATTTTGAAATATGTCCGCAATTCCATCAGTAATGTCTGTGGCAAGATTGGGGTAGTTTGGAGAAACTATATGTGACTATCGCACAATAGGGGGCGCTACTGAGCTGGTGTACAAAAATGTACTTTTTTTGTTGTACAGTCTGGAAAAAGACGTGGGTTGTGACGTGTGTTCCAAGTTTTGCGTCCGAAAGTCATTTTAGCGATTTTGTGGCATTTAAATCGTCAAAATTGGTACATGTTCCGTTAGCTTACGAGCTCCCCGTTTGAGCAGTCGACTATTCATTCACAATTTAGCATCACATTGGATATGGGCTGATCTTGTCCTGGTTTGAAATTTTTCCGATCATTTTCCTAGGACAAGTATGCGAAAATAAGCTTAAAATGGACATATTTCAAAATGGCCGACTTCATGGGGGGCGGAGATAATGGAAGCCATTTTGAAATATGTCCGCATTTCCATGAGAAATCTCTGTGCCAAGTTTCGGGTAGTTCGAAGAAACTATATTTGACTACCGCACAATAGGGGGCGCTACTGAGACATATTTGCTAAAACGTCCAATTTTTTTCTACAGTCTGGAAAAGGTTGTGGGCTGTGACATGCGTTCCGAATTTAAAGGCCGTAACTCATTTTCTTCCCTACTTATGGCTCGGTACATTTTTTAACCCTTCGATTTCGAGAAAAAACTGAATAGGACACGCCCACATTTTTCATTGGTTGCGACCCTTTAAATCTCAGTTTATACTCACCCTGCCAGTATGTCTATGACAATATATATTTGTTTAGTCCATCGGTTCTTGAGATATAAATTAGTTGTGTTTTTGGCGCCCCCTATGGTTCGAAATGAACATTGTTTGTTGTGCCTATTCCCCAAGACACACTGAACCTATCCACCGAAATCTGTGATATTTGGATCTATTTTGGATGAATTGTGAGCATTTATGTGTAGGCCACACCCTTTTGCTAATACGTTTTGATTGATGTCGGCCACATTTTTCCACACCTCGTGCTCATTTTGTACGGTAATGTGTCTGCCCCTCCATTGATGCTGTGCACTAAGTTTGGTTTGGAAAATCAAGAAATTGGAATTTAAGTTAATATTTCAATGTTTTCACATTATGCTAATTAAGAAAAAATCAAAGTAGGCGGAGCTTCGGGATATGAGAGGATAATATGTAGAGCTGCTCCACCCGGATAAGTGTGCAAAATGTCAGGTCCATCAGACTTACGCTGCGACTTTGTAAATTTTTCGAAACACTGAATGTACACAGGTGGCGCTAGAGAGCAAGTTGACATTTTTTCTCCCATCGAATCCAGAATGTTAACATTTTCACCGGTCCTGGCGGCGTTGCCAAATGTCGCTACATGAATAGTGTCGTAACCCCCTCAAAAACAGGTCGAAAGTGCAGAACCGGTAACAGAAGAATAATAATACTGACGATTTCAATAGGTCTTTGCACTACGTGCTCAGGCCCTAACTATGGCTCTGGTACAGGGGTGCACATAACTGGTACGCAGGTTATGTGCGTAATCTGAAATGCGTCCCGTCACTTGTGTCACAAAGCGCATTTGCGTACCGAGGTACTTGTGAAGCTTTTCCAGAAGGCGGTTAGATCACCGGACGACAGAGTCGGTCTCCGTGTGCACAGACAGGCTGCTGTTAGTCGGTCTGTACAACGGAACTGTGCCAAAACTACGCCAACCGGCTGCGGAGGGAGACTCCCCCCTTCACTGGAGAACTGCGCTAAAACAGCTGATCACAACGTTCACTCTCTGTGGTCACGAAGTACTCCACTAGCCCCCCCCCTCTGTCGACTTTCCTGAAGTACTCCACTAGCCCCCCCCCCTCTGTCGACTTTCCTGAAGTACTCCACTAGCCCCCCCCCCTCTGTCGACTTTCCTGAAGTACTCCACTAGCCCCCCCCCCTCTGCGACTTCCTGAAGTACTCCCCGCTGAGAGAAACAACACGTAATGAAGGAGACCCCACGGGATGATCAATAGGGGGGGGTGGGTGGCTTTCATTTTGACACGCAGAACAGATAATAAACATAGAGACTGGATGAAATGGGATACGCCCTTCTTTCATGGACTGGCCATTCCCAACAATATACAGCAAGAAAGGCATATTTGGACATAGTCGAATGGGGGGAAGCGATTAATTAAGGTGAAGCTGTGGAATCGGATTAAAAATGAATCGTTGGACAGCCCTAATAGAGATACACACATATAGATATAATAGATAATACACACACACAACACATATATATATACGTAGAGATATATAATATATATATACAGACAATATATATACAATATATGATATATATAACACACACACATATACACATACATATATATATACATATACACAATTATATATATATGTATATATATACACACATATACATATATACACATATATACATTATATATATATATATATATATATATATATATATGCCGTAAATAACTGTAATATAGACCTGGCTGCTAAATCCTCAGAACTGTTACAGGATGTGTATTTTGTAAATTGTGTAATTTTGTACATATGTTTGTGTCTTTAATACTTTTGTATGCTTGCTTCTTAACATCAAGCTGTCTCTTTTCTGCTGTAGCGATGTGCATGTCCACTCTGTGGGACGAATAAAGGTATTCTGATTCTGATTAATGCACAACTTCCCCCGACCTAAGCAAACAGATATTGTTCTAAACTGTATTAAAGTAAACAGGTACTATCTTGAACTGTATTGAAGTGAACAGGTATTATTTGGGACTGTTTTTAAGTAATCCTATATATATATAAACCTTCTTACATACACTTTCCCAGACACCCTGACACACACACACTCCCTGACCAAGATACCAACACACACACACACACACACACACACACACACACACACACACACACACACACCACACACACACACACACACACACACACACACACACACACACACACACACACACACTTTCCCAGATACCCTGACACACATACACTCCCTGACCAAGATCAACACACACACATACACTTCCTCTTTACCAAACGCACACACATGTCCTTTTCAAGGTTCTTTTTGAGGCCAATGTTTGATACCAATATATCTGTGTACAATGTTTGATTGTTTGAGAAAGAATAGTTTGTGTGAAACCTTCCCTGGGAAATTAAAGGAGTGGAGTCCGGTGGAAGATAAGAAGTGACTCTCCGCCCCAAAAAGGTCCAGATATACTGTTGTTTATTCATGCACGGAGCACCCTGTTGCTGACTGGCCGGTCCCGATACCGGTGTCGCACGGCAGTGGAGCGGGGAGCCCGGAGTGCTCTGTTACAGGGCACTCTGTATTTTCGTATTGTGTCTTTTTACCATTAAAATCAGATTATTGTTGTAACTTGTATGCCGGTGTTTTGAACTCCTTTTCTTATTAATCTGACCAGGCTCATCTCACGGACGGCGCGGAGCAGAGCTGGGCTTTAAGCCACCACAACTGTGTCTGCTCCTACAATTTGGTGACCCCGACGTGATGAGTGCTGGTCTATAGGAGGACCACCGACAGCTAGCGGACGAATTCAGTCCAGGGGAGGACACCTGGACACCACTGACAACTACACCAGGGCGTCCTACATGATACAAAGGTAAAACAGATACCTGTTGATTACCAAAATCTGTGATTGGCTATACTACAAAAATGTTAGAGTTGTCAGCGGCGTTCTCAGTGTTCTTAGTCACGGTAAAGAAATACAGTACTGTAGATAAGTGTGTCTATAAGAGCCAGGTAGAGCAGTCCTGACCTATGGAGCACTAGGTGGCTATAAGAGTCGGGTAGAGCAGTCCGGACCTATAGTGCACTAAGTGTGTGTGTGAAAATACAGTACTGTAGATAGTGTGTGTAAGAGTCTGGTATTGCAGTCCAGTACCTTAGCTCACTAAAAAGAGAGTAAAGTGAACCAGCGAGGTCTCCGTGAGGTAGTCTAGTCCTGCACGGCTGACTCGCTGGGAAAATTCTGTAATAAACTGTGTGATTTTTTACGTCGATTCTGTGTAATAATTGAGAAGAGAGAGCAGAAACATAGTGACCGGAGAAGGTTGGCAGAAGCTGGGAGCTTCATCAGACATGGGAAGCTCATTTGTGGTCAGCTGCTGCCCTTTGTTCTTCAATATTCTGTGTTGCTCCACGTTGAAAACTTTGAATTCAGACTGTGTGCACGTCTGAATTAACAGGACATTAAAATAAATAAGAATAAGGACATTAAGAGTAACGACAAGATTTGTTCAGTGTATTAATAAATACAAGTGAACACATATTAACCTAGTCAGATAAATAGATACGAAGTCATTCTTGTTTCAAGGAAGCCCCCCTCCTCCTGGAATGCCTGTTCCAGCCGGGGTGTCTGTGAGAGTACCCACACCCCCCCTCCTTCTTTTTTCTCTCTCCTGTTTGCTCTCTTCTTGAATGCATGAAGAAAGAGCGTTGAATTTAAAACAAGGAGTGAATAATCGAGTGGTCTGAAGTTGGAGTGAATAACATTGAAAATTAATAGATCAATGTGGGAGCTGAAGTAGTAGATATTGAAATAAATAAGAAACTATAATTTGCTGTTTTTAGCATTGAATTTTTGTAGGATAAGTTACGTCACTTTGTGGTTTTATGAGAGGTTTTGAGAACTGATTGGTACCATTGCATTACATTGTGAATGTCATGGTATTTGTCATTAACTAAGGATTGTACTTAATTATATTCAAGGAAAAAATTATATTACATACAGTAACGTTAAGGGAAAGTAAAAAGTGGTTCACGTTAAAACAGAGGATTGGTGGCATTTTCAGTTCATTGCTTGCTTCCACACGCCTTCCCCCTCCTTGTCTCTTTCATGACTTTATTAATGCATTAAAACGATTGTTATCGTAACTTTCCGTGTTTCTAGAAGTCGAACTCATGTTCACATTACGGAGTATATTTCCGGAACGGCCTTTCAAAATAAAAAGCCACAGGCCGCTGTTCACCAGAGATGCCTTCACAATAAAACAGTAATTAGCTTAACATATATTTAACTTATATTCCTTAAATATTGATTTTAATTCATTACAGTTTCAAATACGGCGCGGATTGAATACAGTTATTTGTGTATTCTGTTACCTCACCATGCTTGTAACAAACTTAGATAAACAATTTGAAAATGAATAGAATTAACCAAGTAGATACAAGTTAGTATAGTGGTTAAGGAGGGTGTCTTTGTTTTGCCTATTAACTTAGAACTGAAGTAATAAAGAATAGGCAGCTACTGAAGCTTAGCGCAAGTTCAGACAGGAAGACCTAACACTCCGTATGCTCGTATGGCCAATACTTGCTCCCTGCATCTAATGACAGGGAGCGCCTCTCCTAAGCTAAACCTATCCACGCCCCTCCCATTTACAAGCCTAATCATCGCACCTGTTAACCCCTCTATATATGCTCTCCCCTGTTCTATCAGCTGTCTTCCAGGTGTCAACGCGCAAGCAGCAGCAGGGCTTCGTCCCAGCTCCAGACATTATTCATCAGCTCCGTAGTCTGGCGGATTAAGCTACAGGCGGCGTTCCCCAGTCGGCTAGCGGTTCCAGCCGGCCGCCCGCAAACCCGGACGCGGGAGGAAAAGACAAGGAAATCGGGCTCCACGGAAGTTCCTCCGGCTTAATGGAAACTCGGGCTCTTCACCCAAACAATTGACGCACGCCTTCAGTCTCTCAAAGGGTATCACTGGCTTCAGGGCCGCTCAAATGCGGCGCTTCCGGCTTCACGCTGAACGGGTCCTCATCGCATGCGAAGCTTTACCCTTCTGGCTTCAAACCACAACCCCTCCTGCAGGCAGGCAGGGCTCAAGCTACATCCCATTGAAGCTACTTCCCCCTGCGCCTCACTCTAAAATAGGCGTTTGAGTAGCGCTGGCAAGAGGGGTAAGGTGATTCCAGGCAGTGTTGGGTGTAACGCGTTACAGTATGAAGTTTCAGTAACGTATTACTTGCATTACTAATGCAGTCGGGTAATTACTACCCATTACAATGCTCAGTAACTAACGCAGTTTCAAGCTTCAACACAGCGTTACCTGAAATGAATGGTGCCAACTCATTTCTAATATGCAAAAAGACAAACAAATGCGTCTATGATGTATTTTCGATCAGACGAGATCTCTCTCCCGGTCTGCGTGCGAGGGGGCGGGGCAGTTTACACACACGCAGCTGCTCCATGCAGCGGAGCACTCTGCGGAGGTGGCGGAGAGAACGCGCTCGAGCTCCGAGGTGTGGTTAAACTTTACCCGTCTCGACGCGGAGAATGCTCGTTGCCAAAAGTGCAATAAGAGTTTAGCTTTTGTCTAAACATTTATCAAAGTGCAGCACATGCAGACAGAGGATGCACCGTTTTCGACTGTCTAGCAGCTCTGTAGCCCCATCCACGAGTAACGTTTCCACGTCAGGTGTCATGTATGCTGGCAGCAATACACAGAGTTCACTAAATTATACAAACATGGGTTAATGATTAGAGGTAACTGAGTATTTTATTTGTTGGGCTAGAGTCTTTCCCATGCTGTTTTCCGGGAATAATAGTCAAAGCCGTCAGGTGCAGCTAGGCAAGACGACAAGATTTGTCATAACTTTAACGAAAACGTCTGCTACCACCCATATCGTACATTCCTCCACACCTTAGTCCTGCAAGGACGCTCATCCGAGGTCTGTATGCCCCAGGCGCAACGCAGCTTTGCCGGTACCTCGCGCCAGGAACCACATGGAAAATAATCTTTCAAACCCCCCCCCCCCCCCCCCCACCCGCATTAACGCCACACATTAGCAGCGGCGTATCTACTCACTCAGACACTCAATGAGTCTTCGTTTTTATTCACGGATGCTGCCCATCCGTGGGGTTTTGGGGAGTTTCTTCAGGGAGAAAGAGAAGTTCACGTAAGAAGATGATAGAAGACAGTCTAATCACCCAATCAAGTGCATCTATGTCTCACCGTGGGGTAATTAAATTGCTAATTAAGCTAGGCCCATATCATGGGTCATGTTTCAGTATTTACCTAAGCATACATCATTTTTGCTGCGCATATTGTCTCATTTATATTGGCTCATGCTCACATGGCTTACGATAAGCCAGGGTATAACATTCATGTATCATCGTACTCAAGCTAACAGCTGCATTACATTGTCTACATCTCCCTCTTTCCCCGGACATCGACTCGTGCCGGCTATCCTAGATCTCTCAGTTTACCTATGGTAAACATGCATATAACTGGTGGTGGTGTCTTAATAGCATTCCAGGGCTTCGTCCAGGATAGGTGCAGCAACCCTGCCGCAATCAAGGTAATTATTCCTCATCCCTACAACAACCAGACGGCCATCCAAGATCTCTTTCCCTGGTATTTATACATTTAGTGGTAGTGTTCATCTGTGCATGTTTAACCCTGCATCGCAGGTCATCGACCATCGTGTCGGCAATGTTTAGTGGTAGTGTTCACGTAAGCCCGACGCTGATCCGGCCGTTGTTTAGTGGTAGTACGTAAGCCCGGCCTGATTCCGGCCGGTGGCTCTCGGGTCAAGCATCTTATGATGTACAGTAAGCCCAGCAGAGAACAGTAAGCCCGGCAGCGATTCCGACCGTTGTCTAGTGGTAGTGTTCTCGTAAGTCCGGCGCTGATTCCGGCCGTCGACCTTCGGGTCAGCATCTGATGATGTACAGTAAGCCCGGCAGTGATTCCGGCCGATTGTTTAATCCACATGTTAATCTCTCATTTCATCCATAGATCACCGCAGTCAGCCCGCAAGACGTTCCGGAACCTCTGCCCAGGAGCCAGCGCTCAATCCGTCAGGATTCCTCCCCTGCATCTCCTCTCTCTCTCTTAAATAGAAGCCCCCTAGAAAGGCACCTCGAATCAGCAGGTTTATGAGGAAGGGCTTAGAGCGTCCACCCTCAAAACATATGATCGCTTGGAGAACGTTTGCGACGTTTTGCTTTCCGTAGGCTTCAGACTTAAAACTGTTCTCATCTCCACCGTGCGTGCCTTCATCTGCCACTGATCGCCACCTCAATACATCAGGGGCCTCTTAGCGGGAATTCAGTTTAACGTTCGCTGTGCCGATCCCGGCTTTCCCAGCCTGTTCACAAACCAGTCAGTCAAACTCATCCTCAAAGGTCTCATTAAAACTTCTCCCCCCGTTTTAGACCGGAGACGCCCTATTACACTCTCCACTTTACGCCTCATGCTCTCCAAGCTTAGAAGTGGGGCATTCTCCCCTTATATCGATGCACTACTCGACGCTCTATTTCTCCTAGCTTTTTATGCCTTTCTCAGACCAGGCGAATTTACCACAGCTTCCCTTACTTTCGATTCCAATCGAGCCGTCAGCTTTTCTGACTTATCCTTTCACGCTAGCCATTTTAGTTTATATCTTAAACACTCCAAATGCGGCGGCGCCTGCTCCGTCATCGCCGCCGCATCGATTCCCAGTTCTGCCCTTATAAGGCCATGATCAAGTTCCTACGGCTTAGACCTACCTCTAATCCTCTCTCGCCATTATTCTTATCTCAGGGAATTTTCCTTTAACACAACGACAGTTCAATGTCTACTTAAAACAAGTCCTCATTAAATCCGGGTTATCACCCCTTCTATACACGGGTCACTCCTTCAGAATAGGCGCAGCTACTTCCGCTGCCAATCAAGGCGTCTCATCCTCATCCCTGCACAACGGACGGTGGTCCTCCTCCGCTTTCTCATCCTACATTCGCCCTGACCTCAATGTCGTGCTGGCTATCCAAAGGTCTCTCCAACCTTAAACAAATTGGTACGTATGCATATAACTGGTGGTGGTTCTTAGTATGTCAGCACGTATGTCGCCCCACGGCTCATATTCAATTCTCATATTTAAACCTGCATGTCCAGGCTGTAAAACCTTCGGGTTTGTATAACGTGTCCCTGCTAAAGCAGGTTGCCCCGCAAAAGAAATGTTCGGGAAGCCTCGCACGTTCCGGGCACCCGGGGCACTGGTCGGGTCGCTCGGTGCGTCCGGGTAGTCCCCGCTCACCCGGGATGCCCCGTACGTCCGGGACGCCCTGTACGGCCAGGATGCCCCCTCCGGGATGCCCCGTACGTCCGGGAAGCCCTGTGTGGATGCCCTGTACGATCCAGGATGCCTGTACGGCCAGGATGCCCCGTATGTCCGGGTTGCCCTGTATGTCCAGGATGCCCCGTACGTCCGGGAAGCCCCGTATGTCCGGGTCGTGAAACCTCCGGTCCGTATTATGTTTCCCTGCTAAAGTCAGGTTACCCCGCACATTCGGGAAGCCTCGCACGTTCGGGCACCCGGGGCACTGGTCGGGTCGCTCGGTGCGTCCGGGTAGTCCCCGCTCACCGGGATGCCCCGTACGTCCGGGACGCCCTGTACGGCCAGGATGCCCCTCCGGGATGCCCCGTACGTCCGGGACGCCCTGTATGTCCAGGAAGCCCCATCCGGGATGCCCCGTCTGTCCGGGATGCCCCGTACGGCCGGGAAGCCCTGTACGTCCAGGAAGGATGCCCGGGAGGCATCAGTCGCTTAAATCCTCACATGTATTAACCTCTCCTTTCCATCCATAGATTTCCGCTGCATCCCACGAGGTAAGATTATTCACATTCAGTACTTCATTCTTTTGGGGGTTCATCGGAAACGGTTCTTCCCTTCCCGATTGATATCCTACTAAAACCTGGGCCTAATCGCCAAAACAACATTCATTCATTGTGATGAACTGTCATCATTATGTTTCATTGATATAATGTGACCGATAATAAATATGTATTCAATACATCATGTCTCTCCTGATTGAAATGAAGCTTAGCGCAAGTTCAGACAGGAAGACCTAACACTCCGTATTGCTCGTCATGGCAATACTTGCTCCCTGCATCTAAATGACAGGGAGCGCCTCTCCTCAGCTAAACCTATCACGCCCCTCCATTTACAAGCCTAATCATCGCACCTGTAACCCCTCTAATATGCTCTCCCCTGTTCTATCAGCTGTCTTCCAGGTGTCAACGCGCAACCCTCCTCCACCCCTTCGCCTCCTGCTTTCAACTCCATGCATGCAACACATGCATTTCCAAACATTGGACTACCTATGTGCTGCAAATTATCTTTTCAATTTTACACACGGCATCTATTGCACGTCTGTCCGTCCTGGGAGAGGGATCCCTCCTCTGTTGCTCTCCCTGAGGTTTCTCCCATTTTTTTTCCCTTTAAACTGGGTTTTCTTCGGAAGTTTTTCCTTGTACGATGTGAGGGTCTAAGGACAGAGGGTGTCGTATTGCCATACTGATATTCTGTACAAACTGTGAAGACCACTGAGACAAACGTGATATTGAGCTATATGACTAAACATTGATTGATCGATTATTGAACTCAGGACCAAGCTTAACCTTCTCCCTTCCAACCGGACCTAACCACTTATCACCACCACCAGTGTCTAGACCCGGGGGGGTTCATCGGAAACGGTTCTTCCCTTCCCGATTGATATCCTACTAAAACCTGGCCTAATCGCCAAAACAACATTCATTCATTTGTGATGAACTGTCATCATTATGTTTCATTGATATAATGGTGACCGATAATAAATATGTATTCAATACATCATGTCTCTCCTGATTGAACTATCATTAGTTTGTTTTAACACTCACATGTTTCAGCATTCCTGACCTCAGCCGTTTTATTTTGTAACCCGTTGGGAGAGATTTAAAGTGAGTTTTTCTCAGTAGCTGAATGTGATTACAGCAGCATTGGATAGTTCTGCACCACCTTTTGGGTTCTCTGAATCAGTGTGTTGGTGAAGAGTTGCTCACTGCGAACAGAAGAAGTGCAAAGAACGCATCTCTGAGGAGATATTGACATTATGCTTGTGCCTCGTTGTCAAGGCAACAGTGGTGTGAAGAGGTACTGCGGTTTTGGGGGATTTCTGCCGTGCAGAGGACAATGTGTGTCTGCCAAGTGATTCCTTCCCTCATCTCAAAGCCAGGGAGAGTTTCCTTGGAGCCCACTGACCAGGGCCGGTCCTAGCTTTTTTGGGACCCTGCCACTGACTACAGCTGCATCACTGACTGTGCTCATTATGACAAGATCTTGAGACATGCTGTCTCAGATTGTTCTGGAGGAATGATGCAATGATTTTACAGCATAATTGTGCAAGAGTTTCCCAGGGGGTGGTGTAGAAACCTTAATGCTTAGTGTTTAGATAAGAGGCTGCTTGTTTATAGGATGGTCTGGAATGCTGAAAAGATTAAAGTTTAATATTCTTGGTTAGCAAACAAGACATCTGATTATTAGTCACACATAATAGTCTTGTTATAGAAACTAGCTATGGGTAAAACGTGTGGTTTTACCATTGTTATCATGAACAAAACATAAATAAGGACATAGTATCTGCTTAAAGATGAACGGATTTCATACCCTAGAGAGGATAGTTTTGTGAATACTCCACAAGGTATCTGCTAATGTATTGTAAAGAACTTGAATTGACTTGATAAATAAGTGAAGATAAGAAGATGTATTAACCATAAATTAATCAATTGGTAAATCAAAATAGCGGTAAAGAGGAAAACTATTAAAGTGAAGTGAAAAATCATCCTAAAACACACTGATGAAGGAGGGGGGGGGCATGATGGAAGTATGCACTAGACTTTAAGTAGTGGGTGTTTGGGAGTTAGGAGTACAGAGTAGAAACATATTCTTCAATCTTTTCATCATGTTTACAAATTATTCTTTAGAGTTTTTTATCAAGTGTGAATTTGGTAGTGTTTTAATTTTGTTACAGTATTGATCAGTTCAAAGGGAGAGTTTTAGTAACAGCTCTATAAGATCAGACACATATTTCTTTATATAGGTCATGTTGAAGGGAAAGCTAGTTCTAACTAAATATAGTATTTCAATTTGAGGTACTGGTTTCACCATTGTGGCATAGTTATTACCATAGGAGGCTTTCGGATGGACATACGAAAATACTACTTCTGTTTTTAAATCCTGGTAAAGTAGGGAGTAATTGTTGCATGTTCGGACACCCAGGGTTCCACGCACTGTTAAAGAAGGTAACACATCGTTCTTTAAGTGCACCAGAATGAAGATAAATTAATATAATGAGTTATGGAATACATAGCAGAGCTTTACAGATCCTGATAATGTTTTGACTCAAGAAAATAATTATATGCACAAGTTTCTGAAATAGATCTATTAGACATTTTAATTTAGATTAGGTGTTAATGAACTGCAGTAGTAGTAGTAGTACCTCTAAGGAAGTGAGTTTTGTACCAAGTTGCAGGAAATGTGGGAAACAGCTGTCCCAATGAAAAGTTAGAGATATCTTGAAAATTATAGTTGTAATCATGAATTAATTAATGATGGTGCTCCATAATGACAGATTTTGTAGACAAAGGATACTGGCCTATGCTGACATATCAAAGTCTCTGCAGAGCACGACACATGGCCAAAAGACTGAGACCAACTGACCTTTGACCCTGACCGACAGTGTAACTTGAGAAGGCACTGTCAATGACTGACTCTGGGGTGAACCTGACCAAACTTGACTTTACAACCTGACAGTGTGAGTGTGTGTCTGCCTGATCAGTGCAACTGCCTGATTTAAAACAATGACTAATCAAGCATGCTTTTGGACTAACACATTATTTCTGGGGCTCTGTGGGAAACGAGAGGTTTCCTACAATTCCACAGAGTTGGAAAACCGCACATGTGTCCAGTTTCTAATCTGCTTGATGATGTTTCACTCCCACAGGAGGTGGCTGTTTGCAGAATGTGAAACTCAAACTAAAACATGAAGATTCTGTTTCTTTTAGGACTGAAAGATGGAGAGAAACACTTCATTTCACTGGAGTGTTTACTGTGGAAATGATGGATGTACATTTGTGAATAATGTTTGGTATTTTCTAGGGCTGTCAAACGATTAAAATGTTTAATCAGATTAATCACAGCTTCAAAATTAATTAATCAGATTAATCACCATTTGAACTATGTCCAAAATATGCCATTTCTTTATGTATATTGTTGGGAATGGAAAGATAAATGAAAGAAGGCGGATATATCCATTTAACATAGTATCTATGTTTATTATAACATTTTTCTGCGTGTCAAAATGAAAGACAACCCACACACCTATCA
Source organism: Chaenocephalus aceratus (assembly GCA_023974075.1). NCBI lineage: Eukaryota > Metazoa > Chordata > Actinopteri > Perciformes > Channichthyidae > Chaenocephalus > Chaenocephalus aceratus. Next base: position 8,568 of record JAMFTG010001371.1, on the reverse strand, counting down.
ATCATCAAACCGTGGGGTCTTAATTAATTGCGTGTTGATTTCGATCAACGGGGAGTACTTCAGGAAAGTCGACAGAGGGGGGGGGGGGCTAGTGGAGTACTTCAGGAAAGTCGACAGAGGGGGGGGGGGGGGCTAGTGGAGTACTTCGTGACCACAGTGTGAACGTTGTGATCAGCTGTTTTAGCGCAGTTCTCCAGTGGGGGGGGGGGGGAAGTCTCCCTCCGCAGCCGGTTGGCGTAGTTTTGGCACAGTTCCGTCGTACAGACCGACGTTAACAGCAGCCTGTCTGTGCACACGGAGACCGACTCTGTCGTCCGGTGATCTAACCGCCTTCTGGAAAAGCTTCACAAGTACGTCGGTACGCAAATGCGGGTTGTGACACAAGTGACGGTACGCATTTCAGTTTACGCACATAACCTGCGTACCAGTTATGTGTTACTGTACTACAGCAAAAAGTATTCTCAGTCGGGACTTCCTGCAACAACACCACGCCGTTATCAAAGATGTTCTATTGAGAAGTCGATCACTACGTGACAAAAGTTTTCAAAACCGTGGCTACTGAAATCAATCTGACTAACTGCTGTCTGTGCAATTTACTCCGCGCGAGTTGGCAGACTCTTTTTTGCTTTCTTTAACATCACTTTTCATGGTGGGGCTGAGCCATTTCTTGGTATGGGTGTAGCCTACCCCAGCCATACCCTGGCGCTGCCACTGGTGGCACGTATGGGGCGGGCCATTCTGCACATGCGTTAAATGCGTTAAATATTTTAACGCAATTAATTCAAAAAATTAATTACCGCCGTTAACGCGATAATTTTGACAGCACTAGTATTTTCTTATAATCCATTATGACCTGAAGGTTTTCTTCCCATACAGGATTTTGTTACACATGAGTTCATGTGTAAAAAGGGGGAGTGTAAACTTCACAATCTACATTGTTCAATCTGACCATTGATTGACAGTTTTAGAATGAACCTGCTCCCTATCTGGGGATAAGATGCTGTTTGATGAATGCTGACATGTCTCTAATATTGATTGAGTTATAGCAGGTAACACAGATAAAGAATCAGTGGCCAAGGGGCTACCAGAGAGATGTAAGTCCAGAATGGAATACTGAAGAAGCTGACCTGTGATAATGAAACCATTTTGTAATATTTCAACAGCTATTAAAGTAACTGAAGTTTGAAATGTAGAAAGAACATATTACAGTTAAAGCTAAAACATAGTAATGTAATGAGACAGAATTTAATTTAGACAACATCATGTAACGAGCCTGGTAAAGAAGTAAAGCCATAGACTTTATTGTTTAGGTCATTATGGGGATATACATTTCATCTAAATTCATAATAGAAAGACATTTGATGACAGTTTGTTGGAATTCTGTATTCATACGCAGTGGGGGATCAAACAGCCGAGGGCCCAGGAGCCCTGAGCGTAGGCTTGAGGGATTTGTATCAGATTTCTCCACACGGGTTGCTGACGCCAAAAGGAGGACCCAGGGGGCCGACACAGCGGAGTTCGTCTGGCTGAAGGTCATCAGGACGGACGTGGCCCTCGCAGAGGAGGTCGACTCGGAAGCAGCCATCAACAGGCCGGAGAAGGAGGATTGTGAGGACATCTCTCCAGCATCGGCCCGGAAGCCGCCATCAGCAGCCGGAGGAGGAGGATCCGAAAGACATCTCTCTAGCAGGCAGCCCAGAAGCCGCCGTCTGCGGATCGGGGGACAAAGACACGGCAAGCCAGGACGGCCCAGGGGACTCCACTCTCCGCTGAAACAGGTGGATATAGCCGATGTGGAGTTTGTTCAATACCCCATTTTTTGAGGAACTTTGTTTAATAACCCATTTTTTTAGGGAGAAGCTGCCCCTTCCCCTTCGTACCAAATGCCCTTTTTGGCTTACCCGTCGGAGGAGGACGAGCACCATGACTCAGCCGACAAGGACAATTTTTTCACATATTTTGGTCTCCCTCCACTGTCATAAGAAGTGTGGAAATTGATGTGAGTTATTGTACCGAAGAAGTGTGTTACATTTGAAATGGCAGAAAGTCTTGTTGCAATTTCCAGATATTAAAAGAGGTCCCTTTGAGTTTCTCTGGTAATTATCAATAGTAGCAGTTAAGTGAATACTGTTCAAGACAATACCTGTGTTTGTGTTTTATAAGTGATTTCTCTGTTTTATCCTTTCATAAAGGTGAGGATAAAATGGCGAGAGACAAAGGGCTGTTAAAAGTAAACTGGGTTTTATTGCCATTGTGGGGGGAGGTGTAGGTATGCAGGACAGGGTGCTAGGTGGGGGAGAGTATATTCTGCTTAAGATCTCTGGCAGGCCATGTTCAGGGAAGTCTACATATCTTTAATAGTAATATGTGTGGGTTTATACATTCCTGTGTGTTAATAGTTGAAGGAACAAAAGGTACATTTTTCCTCTCAAATATAGAGAGGATTTTTATAGATTCCTGAAACAATGTTCCCTTTTTCTTAGAAGTAGATCAGCGCAATAGTCTTTTTCTTTGACTTTTTACCTGTTTATCAAAAGGGTGTTTTAAGCTATTTGTGAAGAAGGGAGAATGCAGAATTAAGGGTGATTTCTGTTTTGAGTGTAAAGATTATCCCTGAGAATGTTTTTCTGGGTTAAACCATCGATAGGCTTTTGCAAATTGGGAGGGGACATTTCCCCTGATTTTAATGAGGTGCATCCTGCAGGCCTTCCCACACCTGTGGCTTCATAGCTGCCATGCGCTGATTCCCTGTGAGACAGCGTGTTGGTATCTCCCAAATGAAACGCCACCCCTTCTTAGTATTAGGGAAATGTGCATCTGGTGTTGGGTCTCTCTCCATGCGCTGACAAGACGAAAGGATGTCCGCAGCGCGTGAATAAGGGCGGGAGTACTCCACACGTTGCTTTAGGATTCTTTGAATTGTATAGTAATGTATTATATTATATTGCATTATACTTTGTTTAATTAAAACGGATTTATTGTTTAACTGGTTCCTGGTGTCTTCTAATTCCCTCCCTGTTATGATTTCAAGCAGGACTCGTCAAAACAACACGCGGTGAGGAGTTGGGTTGTAAGAACCCCCACCCCCCAACAGAAAGTTGTTATGGTGGACTGTTCCTAAAGGTTTAAAGTCTCTAAATCCCAGCGCTGATGGATTTATATAAATGTTGGGGAACAGACATAGAAAAGACTGACAGTGGTTATGTTCCAAATGCTGTGTATAAGTTGATCTCTGAAGGTGAGATCAAAAGAGGGATTAAAGCAAACAGATATTGTTCTAAACTGTATTGAAGTAAACAGGTATTATCTTGAACTGTATTGAAGTGAACAGGTATTATTTGGGACTGTTTTTAAGTAATCCTATATATATATAAACCTTCTTACATACACTTTCCCAGACACCCTGACACCACACACACACCCTGACCAAGATATCCACACCACACCACACACACACACACACAATACACTCCCTGACCAGATATCCACACACACACCACACACACACACACACACACACACCACACACACACACACAATACACTCCCTGACCAAGATACCAACACACACACACACCACACACACACACACACACACACACACACACACACAATACACTCCCTGACCAAGATACCAACACACACACACACACACACACACACACACACACAACACACACACACACACACACACACACACACACACATACACACTTCCTCTTTAACAAACGCACACACATGTCCTTTTCAAGGTTCTTTTTGGGGCCAATGTTTGATACTAACATATCTGTGTACAATGTTTGATTGTTTGGGAAAGAATAGTTTGTGTGAAACCTTCCCTGGGAAATTAAAGGAGTGAAGTCCGGTGGAAGATAAGAAGTGACTCTCCGCCCCAATATGTCCATATATACTGTTGTGTATTCATGCACGATGCCCCCTGTTGCTGACTGGCCGGTCCCGATACCGGTGTCGCGCGGCAGTGGAGCGGGGAGCCCGGAGTGCTCTGTTACAGGGCACTCTGTATTTTCGTATTGTGTCTTTTTACCATTAAAATCAGATTGTTGTTGTAACTTGTATGCCGGTGTTTTGAACTCCTTCTCTTATTAATCTGACCAGGCTCATCTCACGGACGGCGCGGAGCAGAGCTGGGCTTTAAGCCACCACTACTGTGTCTGCTCCTACAGGCCCCACACGAGCTTGCAAGAATATAATATGTTTATTACACGGTTACACATTGCCCATAAACTACATGTCCCACAATGCATCTCAAATTAGACTTTTTTCCTCGGAATTTGACTTGTTTTTTTCAAAATGTTACTTTTTTTTTATTCACTTTTTTGTTTCTCTTCAGAATTTGGCTTTTCTTTTAAAATCATTTTGTGACATGCGCACTGAAGAGACGTGCAATTGTTTGCCCGACTTCTTTCAGACGTAGTTAATTATGAGTTATTATTACCCTATCAGAGGCAATCATGTATATAATATAATATATGTATATATAATACATTATTTTATATATATTAAATATTTATATATTTATTCTTATATATAAAACTGACACTTTGAGTGCAACATGCTGATGTGGCCCGAGTTGAAATTGAGTTTGACAGCCCAGGTTTAACTGAAGCTGATTTTGCATAATGTCATTGCAATCAAACACGATTTTTTTTAAGCGTCTCACAAAGTGTCCTTTAGTGAATACAAGGCCGTTTATTGTGTATTCCTTCACTTACCCTATAATAAGATCAACCTGCCTCTCTGCAGACTGGTAGTGTTTCTCTTCGGACTGTAAAGGAGGAGCACGTCCTGGAGAGAATCCTCACATCACCAGGAACATGTAGAAAGTCTCAATGTGAGAAACGCTTTGCCCCTCTCTCTGTTACTGCTCTAACTAGCTGCTGACCTTTTAACCGTTACAACACATAAAGCGCACTTCATGTCGGAACCGCAGATCTATAAAACACGCGTCATCACGCACACCATCAACTGTGTCCATCCACAGTGTTTGTAGATCAGCTGTGCGCTAATCTGGTCAGAATCACCACTCTCGCGATAGTTCCCTCGCATTCCCTCCCTCCGTCCACAGCTGTAGGAGAAGGTAAGGTCCTTAAAGATCACTATTTCTGAATGACACCGCTTTGAAGCAGACATAAGTAGAAACGTGAATTAAATAGAGTTTATTTAACGCGTTTATTTCAGCAGCACACTTAGCTTCTCCTGCTAGCTTTGGAGTGTGTGAAAGCTAGCGCGGAATGCATTGTTTGTTAGATGATGCTAACTAATGCTGTCTGAGGTAACACATCCGCAGGGCAACTTGTATTATCATCAGGTGGGGAATACATAGTTTTCATGGATGCAAACTCAAGAGGAGACACTAAAGATGAACGGGGAACTATTTAATGTATGTGTGCTAATGGGGACAGATTTCCAGAACAGAAAGAGAGACAGAATCAGGTTTATTACCAGGTGGGTTTACACCAGAGGAGTGGTGCATAACACAAACACAGATAAGGAGAGAACAAGTTAGAAAAAGGACCAAACTGTTGGTTAGCTTATAACACTCGAAACATAGAGAGATATTTACATGAAATATATATGCAGTATAGAAGGACTAAATACTCGTAGTAATACAATAAAATATGTGCAGTATTGGTGGAAGCTGTTGCTTCATAATCACATTGAAGCGCTTTGAGCACCAGAAAAAGTGCTAAATAAATAACATGTATTATTATTATTACACCAGAATTGTTTATTTCTACTCTTTAATGTCTTCTTCGGCCAATGTGCAAAGCCTTGCTGCTGCAACGCAACAACACAAATCCCAACAAAATACATCTGATCTTAAAGGTCCCACGTCCTGCTTCTCTGGTTCTGACCCGTCCCCTGGTGTTCTGGTTCTGACCCGTCCCCTTGTGTTCTGGTTCTGACCCGTCCCCTGGTGTTCTGGTTCTGACCCGTCCCCTTGTGTTCTGGTTTCTGACCCGTCCCCTGGTGTTTCTGGTTCTGACCCGTCCCCTTGTGTTCTGGTTCTGACCCGTCCCCTTGTGTTCTGGTTCTGACCCGTCCCCTGGTGTTCTGGTTCTGACCCGTCCCCTGGTGTTCTGGTTCTGACCCGTCCCCTTGTGTTCTGGTTCTGACCCGTCCCCTTGTGTTCTGGTTCTGACCCGTCCCCTGGTGTTCTGGTTCTGACCCGTCCCCTGGTGTTCTGGTTCTGACCCGTCCCCTTGTGTTCTGGTTTGACCCGTCCCCTTGTGTTCTGGTTCTGACCCGTCCCCTGGTGTTCTGGTTCTGACCCGTCCCCTGGTGTTCTGGGTTCTGACCCGTCCCTTGTGTTCTGGTTCTGACCCGTCCCCTGGTGTTCTGGTTCTGACCCGTCCCCTGGTGTTCTGGTTCTGACCCGTCCCCTGGTGTTCTGGTTCTGACCCGTCCCCTTGTGTTCTGGTTCTGACCCGTCCCCTGGTGTTCTGGTTCTGACCCGTCCCCTGGTGTTCTGGTTCTGACCCGTCCCCTTGTGTTCTGGTTCTGACCCGTCCCCTGGTGTTCTGGTTCTGACCCGTCCCCTTGTGTTCTGGTTCTGACCCGTCCCCTTGTGTTCTGGTTCTGACCCGTTCCCTTGGTGTTCTGGTTCTGACCCGTCCCCTTGTGTTCTGGTTCTGACCCGTCCCCTGTGTTTGTTCTGACCTTCCCTGGTGTTCTTTCTGACCCGTCCCCTTGTGTTTTCTGGTTCTGACCCGTCCCCTTGTGCTCTGGTTCTGGACCCGTCCCCTTGTGTTCTGGTTCTGACCCGTCCCCTTGTGTTCTGGTTCTGACCCGTCCCCTTGTGTTCTGGTTCTGACCCGTCCCCTTGTGCTCTGGTTCTGACCCGTCCCCTTGTGTTCTGGTCTGACCGTCCCCTTGTGTTCTGGAGCTTCTGCATGTGAACGCTCTGCAGAGTCTCAGACCCTCAGAGTGCACCCGAGGGATAAACACTCTGACTCAGAGGAGACCTGATGCCCCAGAACGCCTCGAGGGGGGTTTTCTCTTTTTCCATTGTTTACTTCTTGGGTATAGTGACGTAACGTAACCAATCCGCGTAGCCGTTACTAGAGATGTCCCGATCCGATCACGTGATCGGGGATCGGAGCCGATCACGTGATTTTCAAAAAATCGGGGATCGGGATTTTTTATTTATTTATTTTTTAGGATTTTTTTTTTTTAAATTTAATGTTACAAAACAAAAATGACCATGTTCACGTCTTAAAGTCATCCTGAGGACTTAGTTTTTGGTTTAAAATTACACATCATCATGTATGTGTTGCTTTCTTTGGGCTTGTTTTCAGACCTGCTTATTCCTCTGAAAGCAACAGAGTGGGCGCAGCGTCTCATGGTAGCAGTAAGCTAACGAGAGGCTACGTTCAGCTGGTGACTCGGGAGTCGGACAGAGAACATGTCAGGAGTTTGGAAGTATTATAAAATAGAAAGCGAAGGCAGTGTAACAGCCAGATGCAATGTTTGCAAGGCGGAGGTTCCGCGTGGTGGAAAGAACAGAGCTACGTTCAACACGACCAATCTAATACGCCACCTGAGAAACAAACACCAACAACAACACGACGAGTACACAGCGGCCACTCGGGTAACGGCACGGAAACAACCGACACTTTCAGAGGCTTTCAAAAGGAAAGAGAAACTGCCCCAGAACAGATAACAGCCAAGATAGCTGAACTCATCGCGTTGGATGACCAGCCGTTATCTGTTACCTTTCTTTCTCTTAATGCATTGCATAAAGATCGGATCGGGAAAAATCGGTATCGGCAGATTGTCAAAATCAAATGATCGGAATCGGATCGGGAGCAAAAAAAGGTGATCGGGACATCCCTAACCGTTACGTTTGGACCAATCCGTGGACTTCCTCACACACACACACACACACACACACACACACACACTCAGCCTGGGCACACACACACACTCCCAGCCAGGCTGCGGGTGTGTGTGTGTTCGGGCTGGGTTTCGTCGTGTCTCGCAGACGGCCACTGGGCTCAACCAATGAGAGTATGGAACATTGAACGATGTGAATCTATTCTAGTCGACCTCAACGATGGAACGATGAACAGGAGAAACGGTCGTGACACGGGACCTTTAATATAGTAACAAAAAGTGATGGTATGTTTTAAAAAACATCACATGTAATGAAAAAAGTCTGTAACTTTTGTAAGTCTTAGTTTTAGTCTTTACGTTGTAGTCTAGTAGAACATGTATTCATATTTAAGTCACATGATGCTGGAACTAAAACCCCCTGTTTAATAGAGTTATTTATATCCCCTGCAGGACCTGAAGATGTCTCCGGCATCGAACCGGTCCTCCATCAGGTCCCTGCACTCCCACTCGCACCGGCAAAGCATTCTGGTAAACTGAACACCTTGAGGCAGCAGGACCTCCTGTGTGACGTCACTCTGCAGGTGCATGATGAGGCGTTCAGGGCCCACAAAGCTCTGTTAGCCGCGAGCAGCGACCACTTCCTGTTCCTGTTCACCTCGAAGCCTCAGAGCGTCTACCGGCTGCAGGACGTCTCTGCAGAGACGCTCCGCAA